>JAPMUY010002355.1:107500-110000 GCA_026901105.3 Galaxias olidus | reverse complement strand
GCCGCTGCCGCGAGGAGGCCCGGGAATAGACGAGAAGGATGGCGGAGGGGGGAGAACGTCACTCCTGCTCGGGAGACGGGTGTGCCGCGTCCGTACGTTTCCGTCGACGTCACAGGCGGCGCTTCTGATTCAAGGAAGCCATTCTCCAGTCACCGGCTTGGCCGCGTTTAGACGTTCAGACGTTTAGACGTTTAGACGTTCAGACGCCGCGTTCCTGGAGAGAGGGCTTATCACACATCTGTACGGCGCGCGTGTGAACGATAGTCCTCTTGTCTTCTCTTTTATTTCTGTGTGTGGTGGCCATATCTATTACCATCTGAAGTGTCTTTGGGGTTTTTGAAAAGCGTTTAAATTAAATGTATGTGTAAATAACATGTGGTGGCGTCCTCTCCTCTCCTCTCCTCTCCTCTCCTCTCCTCTCCTCTGCAGGTGAGAGGATCAGCTTGTCCCCTCCACTGACCTGAGAGCAGGCAGCTGAACCTGCTGAACCCTCCACATTCTGCTCCACATCGTCTCTTCAGCTGGTAAGGGGCCCCTCATTCTGACAGGGCAGTCTATCTGACCTCAGAGCTGCGCTAAGCACGGCCTCTGCTCCACTGTGGTTGACCTGCCATAGGTGAATGGAAGACCAGCATCAGAGAACAGTGCCGGGGTGCAATATGTTATCCCAATACGTGTGTGTGTGTCTTTCTCTCTGCCTGCCTGTGTGTGTGTGTGTGTGTGTGTGTGTGTGTGTGTGTGTGTGTGTGTGTGTGTGTGTGTGTTTGTTTGGGAGTGAGTGCGGGTCCAGACAGTGTGTGTCAAAGCGGTGTCATGTTCACAGCTTGTGGCCTCATCCCACTGCTGCCGAGCAGACTGATCTGGCAGTGGTCACCATTCTGTCAGACTGACCGTGACTCTGCCCACTGTGTGTGTGTGAACCAGCAGGGACCTCTGCCCTCTGCACCCAGTGAGTCTGGATGTGTGTCCGTGTCCAAGTGTGCCCTTGTGTGTGTGTGTCTGTGTGTGTCACATGCTGCGGGCGGTGAAAGTCCCTGCCTTCTTCTCTGTGAGTGGGGATCAGAGGGAATTTTCTTTACAAATGCTGTGTGTGTGTGTGTGTGTGTGTGTGTGTGTGTGTGTGTGTGTGTGTGTGTGTGTGTGTGTGTGTGTGTGCCTGTGTGCCTGTGTGTGCCTGTGTGCCTGTGTGTGCATGTGTGTGCGTGTGTGTCTGTGTGTGTATGTGTGTGTGTGTGTGTGTGTGTGTGTGTGTGTGTGTGTGTGTGTGTGTGTGTGTGTGTGTGTGTGTGTGCCTGTGTGTGCCTGTGAGTGTGTGTGTGTGAGTGTGTGCCTGTGTGTGTTTGTGTGTGTGCGCCTGTGTGTGTTTGTGGGTGTGTGTGTGTGTGTGTGCCTGTGTGTGCCTGTGTGTGTGTGTGTGTGTGTGTGTGTGTGTGTGTGTGTGTGTGTCTGTAACCCCTCTGAACAAGAGAGGACTGCTCCTTTGAATCAGTTGTCCGAAGCCTCGCCACCCATCCACTGGGCGGCCTGCTGTCTTTCCTACTCTACCCACGCCTCTCCCTGTGAGCCACCAGATGATACAACACACACTCACACACACACCCTCCCTGATCTACTACGTGTGCTATGGCCCTATAGTACATTCCTTCTGGTAGGGGGGTGTCCCCAATCCCCTCTCCCCCCCACCCTCCCCGCCCCACAGCGAAATATTTTGCCCCGCACGGCTGCGACGTCACCGATCATTGATATGTACGGCTGCTTCAGAGTGGCACTGCTATTAAGACATTACAGTCGCCATCACCACCGCATGGACAGCCTAACGAACATATGCTGCTGCTGCCGATGCCTAAACTCTTATTTATGGATTTAATTTAATGTGCGGGAAGAATTCTAAATTAAATTTGGCTTTCGTCTGCCTCCGGAGAGTGGCGGTGTATAATAACATGGTAATTTTTACACATCTTTATGAGAAATGAGAAAATTAATTCTTTCTGACAAGCTGTAATTATTGGGCTTGGAACAGTTGCAGCTGAACAGTTTGAGCCCCGGTAGCCTGGCAGTGAGCTGAGAGAGAGAGGGGGAGACAGAGAGAGGGAGAGACAGAGAGAGAGGGCGTAGATAGGAGAGAGAGAGAGAGAGGAGAGAGAGGGGGGTAGCGAGAGAGAGAGAGGGAGAGAGAGTGAGGAAAGAGGGGGGGGGTAGAGAGAGAGAGAGAGAGAGAGAGAGAGAGAGAGAGAGAGAGAGAGAGAGAGAGAGAGAGAGAGAGAGAGAGAGAGAGCGAGAGAGGGAGGGAGAGAGAGAGATAGAGAGAGTGAGTTGATTGACCCTACAGCATGCACACGCACAAGTGGAAGGCACGGTGGAGGATGGTAGAGGAGAGGAAAGGTGGGGGAGCAGGAGGAGAGTGGAGGAGCAGGAGGAGAGTGGGGAAGCAGGAGGAGAGTGAGGGAGCGGGAGGAGAGTGGGTGAGCAGGAGGAGAGTGGGGAAGCAGGAGGAGAGCGA
>JAPMUY010002355.1:97500-100000 GCA_026901105.3 Galaxias olidus | reverse complement strand
ACTCTCAGCCAGACGCACACTTAGACACACACACACACACACACACACACACACACACACACACACATACAGTGTATCTTTCCTCAAAGAACCTCCTAATGGACAGTGGAGTTGTTGCTCTAAACACAGAATAGGTTTTATTGTTATGGTGCTTTTTATTATGATTATTTCTAAGACATGTTTCAATATTGCTTCAAGGGCTATATTTTACAGCCAGTCCACTACACCATGTGGAGGGATAGACACAGCTAATAGATGGAGATACACCTGTAGCATACCTGGCTGGGACTATGTTCCAGTTGGGGCGGCTATGCACGTGGATGTTTCTGTCCACGTTTAATGAGTCACGCTTAAGACACAGAGGTTGCCTATACTAAAGACAATTTATGAACCTGTATTGTGTATGGCGGCCGCTTTGAAGGGACCGCCAACAAGACTCCAAGAACGGAGACTCACAGTCAATCCCTCAGAGAGGCACAGAGTGGCTGTAGAGGGGGACATCACAAAGCATAGAATATAAGATTGCATACCTGACTCACCGTCTCTCTTTCTCTGTCTCTCTCTCTCTCTCT
Organism: Galaxias olidus; assembly: GCA_026901105.3. NCBI lineage: Eukaryota > Metazoa > Chordata > Actinopteri > Galaxiiformes > Galaxiidae > Galaxias > Galaxias olidus. Next base: position 99,428 of record JAPMUY010002355.1, on the reverse strand, counting down.
CTCTCTCTCTCTCTCTCTCTCTCTCTCTCTCTCTCTCTCTCTCTCTCTCTCTCTCTCTCCCCCCCCCCCCCCCCTCACCTCCGTTAAAGGAATCGACCATTTTAGAAGGATTTACTTTGTGGGTGTTTGGTAAATGGCTTAGCGCCTTGCGGTGGGGTTGCAGGGGTGGGTGGAGAGGTGGTGCTCGTTTGGTGTGGAAATGTACATGCAATTACAAATCTTCCGAGGTCACACACGTTATTATTGGCATGGGCATAGTGGACACACAAACAAACACACACACACACACACACACACACACACACACAGACACACACACACTCAGATATGGTATGGACAAAACACGCTCTGTCTGGGAGTTTAGAGAGGGCTGCCCCTAATTCAGGCGCTCTCAGGAAGCCTGTCATTAGCACTGCAGCGCCGGTCACACATGGTCACCAGATGTGTGTCCAGCCACAATGGACTGAGGACACCCTCCGCCCCCCTTCTCAATCTCTCTCTCTCTCTCTCTCTCTCTCTCTCTCTCTCTCTCTCTCTCTCTCTCTCTCTCTCTCTCTCTCTCTCTCTCTCTCTCTGTGTGTGTTCTTCCTATTCTAACCTAATAATCTGCCCTTTGTTTCCACGGGGCTATTGTACGTGAGGCCGGCCCCTGCCCGCTAAGAGAAGTCACTTTGGCCTGAATGGGATTCTTTGTAACAAAGACAGAGAAGAGCACGGGGAGGGGGTGGGGGTGAGGGGGGTTACTCGTAGAGGGGGCTGGTGAGGATTTCATGCTTCCCTCTGGAATTTTTATGGCTTGTTTTCGCAGCTCTGGAAGACTGCGTTGTACGACCATGAAATTTACATACCACCTTTCTCCCTCCCTCCATCGCTGTCTGCCTGCCCACTGCTGTTCTGGGGCGGGCTGCTGAATGTGTGGACTGTAGTCTCTCTGTGTGTGTGTGTGTGTGTGTGTGTGTGTGTGTGTGTGTGTGTGTGTGTGTGTGTGTGTGTGTGCATTTAAGTGTTCAAACACATTGTGAGGGGGATCTTCTCTGAATCTTCCTCGGCGTGTAAAGTCTTCAGAGCTAACCCTCCAAACAAGCGGTGGTGCGTATTGACTGTGACTGAGCAACTCGAGTGGGTCAAGTGTGATTCATTTAGACGGCCGCTCTCGATTGAAACACGTGTCATTTGAACGCATGGCAGATTTTATTTTTTTCAATTCTTCTTATTATTATTATTCTTATTCTTATTGAATAATACTAAGTACGTTTTTGTTTTTAATCGGTGTAGAATGTGGTCAGTCACGTGACAGGGTGAAGAGTGGACACGCCTTTCGACTCTTTCCGTTTCCCAGCCTGTTCCTGTCCAATAAGCTTTCCCTAAAGCCAAACCCCCCCAGGTGGCGGCCGCATGTGTCTCCCCATCGTTGGAATTCTTTCTTTCCTGGCTCCACTTTATTGAGCACAAGCTGCCATTGTTCTGTGGGAACATCATACGGTTGGTTGTCTTTCGGCAGATCGTTTGCTTTTATCCATCTGGCCGTGAGACAGCGGAGTCAGCCCATTAGTTTGTCAGCGGTTTACATTTTACTCACCTAAACACGCTGTAGATGCTAGACACCAACGTACCTGCTTCTCACAATCCTACTGTCCCGTGTGTGGCCTGAGCACCAGCCATCGGCAAACCTGCTCCGAGAATTCCCGACGAGTTGGCTCCTCTTTACAATGTGTCTCCCACACAGACATGTAAATGTCACAGATTTCCCTGAAGAAATGCAAAGAGCGCTCGACAACAAGACAATGCACGCGGGGGTCCGTGGGTCCCCCGCTGCTCGGCTGAATTCAGGCGGAGACACAGATTTATTGATGTACTTTTGGAGTTTCTCACAATAAGCCGTACTTAAAGATCTCATCGACGCTCATGCCTTTTGTTTCGGCCATTGA
>JAPMUY010002355.1:85000-87500 GCA_026901105.3 Galaxias olidus | reverse complement strand
CCCGCTCCGATTGAACTGCAGGCAGGGAAAACATCCTCATTATGGCAGGCCGCTCCCGCTTTGTGTCTCCCATGTACGTTCACTCACTGAGCGCCGAGCTCCGCAGCTCCTTGAGCTCTCGCTCCGACACCCCCACTGTCTCCTGCATCAGCCGCCCATTGTCTTAACGGCAGTCCTGAGAGAGAGAGAGAGAGAGAGAGAGAGAGAGAGAGAGAGAGAGAGAGAGAGAGAGAGAGAGAGAGAGAGAGAGAGAGAGAGAGAGAGAGAGAGAGAGAGAGAGAGAGGCTGGGTTCTCCACTCCATGTGCTGGCCTCAGGCCCCAGTCCCTGTCTTCCAAAGAGCTAGAGGGTCACACCACACTCGGCTTTCTGAGATGTTGCTTCTTATTGGCTGGAGACCCCAGATAAGCTGTAGAACCAAAACTAGAATCTTTTTCTGTACTTTGTACCTGCTACCACAACCCACGTCTGACCGGAGACCAGCACCAAGTCCTGGACCAACTAAGCCCAGACCTGGCTGCCCAGACGCTGTCGTCATGGCAACTAGCTCCAGCCTGGGACCTTGATGGCTGTGAATTAGAGCCCGTTGTCGATTATCAAAACAAAGCCTTTCCGTGACCTTTGCTTCGAGTCCATCTCCGTCACAATGTCACGCCGGTGGGCAGCGGCCCCGCTCCTCCCCTTAGAAGCAGTGCTCTTTGTCTGACAGTAACCATTGCAATTATCAGCGTCACAATGGTAGTGTGAGCGCTCAACCCACTTTGTCCTGCCTGCTCCGCTGGACGCTCGGCCTTTTAATAGATAACATCAGCGTGTGCTTTGTCCATCACCAAAGTAGGAGTATGTGTAAGGTTCCAGCGCAGAGGAGGTGAGGTTACCTCGGTAGGTCTTTAGTCAGATTTGAGATGAGTGTTTTCTGAACATGCGCCCTTTGATTGAGCAAGGCGCACAGCGTATCGTTCCCTCTTCTTTCTCTCTGTGTATTGTTTTACACGTGTTTCCTAACGAGTTGAAACAATTATGTCAACTCACAGCAGGCCTTAGCCTGTGGCACGCATGCCGGCTTTGATGAAGCTGGTCTAATCTACTTCTTTTTCTTTTTGTGAAGACAACCTCAAATTTGTCTTTGTCCTGTTAGTTGTTCCCTTCAAAACTCTTGTTGTAACATTAGATTTGTTTTTTCTTCAAAGCAACAAAACGGACTGATGCCCTCAGAGTGGAACAGCGACCTGTTCCATGCAGTATGAGTCTCTAGCACCCGGGGATAGGTGCTGTGCTGGGGCCCCAATTAGACCGAGAGCTAACCCCTCTTGGATAAACACTGTGCTCGTCTTAGACAGTAGTGGGCAATGTGTTGCCCTATGGCACGGCCTGGTTTGGTCTAACGGTTTGGGCTTGTCCACAGGGTGCAGGGCTGGTGTTGTCCATGACCAACCCTGATCGGAAAACCTTATATTATTCCTTTGGGAAAATGTTCCCTCACGTTCCCTGCCACATTTTACATTAAAGTGCTTTGTGGTCACAATCCTAGACTAGTAATAATCTTAGACTAACTCATTTAAAAGGCCGACTGTATATAACAAACCGCCAGTAATTATCCTAAAGACCTGCTTTTGTAAGGTATTATAAAAATATTGTATTTTTAGACAAGTCTGCCTGAATGCATGTATTTTCCATTTTCACATGGGAACGTACAATGGGTGTAAAAACGATTGTCTATCTTTAGTTCTCTGTGGCTAATAAATAAATGACTGTGGTCTGTTCGGTAAGCCATCAAAAATGGCTAAAGTGCATGCAAATTACATTCTGTATGAGTGTAGATGCAGTGTTTCCAATAGAGAGAGAGAGAGAGAGAGAGAGAGAGAGAGGGAAAGACAGAGAGAGCGAGAGAGAGCGAGAGAGAGCCAGAGACAGAGAGAGATTCCGCGTTTAACTGCCGGCAAAGCTTTAGCTGTTTGAGTACCAGATCAGGAGGAAAAGTGAGGCCCTCCAGGTGAAGAGACGGTAAAGTACCTGAGGAGAGGGCCGGCGAGGGGGAGGGAGGGTGGGGTGCGGAGGGGGAGGGGGACGGGAGAAAGTGGTGCTGTTGGAGAGAGAAGCAGCACCACTTCTTGCAGTCGTCCAACGTGGCTCCAGCGAAGCAGGTGGCGTCAAGTGTAACATCTCCTGACAGCTTTGAGGGAGCGACACACTGTGCCACCACCGGCAAAGCAACAGGAGCAAGCGTCTAGAGGCTGGCCATAGATTCCTGCCTCCCATGCTGAAGGGTATCGCCTTCGTTCATAATTAACGACAGATTTGAATCAAATTGAATTGTGTTTAGAGAGAGTGAGAGAGAGATCAGTCAGAGAATAAAAAACTAACTATTTTATTTAGAGACAATTTCTTTTTTTTTATTTTAAACTAGAGGCCTGTAGCTTTAATTGAAGACCATTTTGGTCGATGTAAGTTGTTCGCATGCTTTTCCACAGATCTACAAATGTAGGGAATGTTGCTTGCAC
>JAPMUY010002355.1:67500-72500 GCA_026901105.3 Galaxias olidus | reverse complement strand
CCATAACTGGTGTACTGTTGCTGCGTTCATCATTCCACCCACCTGATTAACAGGTTAAATCAGCATTTATTTTCATGTAAATCGGTCTGCGGCGAACCTTTGCGTGAATCTGTGCTGTATGTGGGTCTGTGTTTGTATGTGGGTATGTGTCTGTCTGTGTGTGTGTGTGTGTGTGTGTGTGTGTGTGTGTGTGTGTGTGTGTGTGTGTGTGTGTGTGTGTGCGTGTGTGTGTGTGTGCCATGTCAAAGTCTGAGCATCAACGTGTGACGATGTTTGACAGGAGTTCCTCCGATAGTCCCCATACATGTCTGTACCACGCAGAGCGTATCTCTCTGGTTAGCGTTTTGAACTTTTGCTACTTCTGCTTCACTTGTCTGCTCCGTTAAAGACCTCAAGTCAAGGGGCCTGACACGCAGAAAGTCTTTCAAACTAACTCTAAAATTGTCCAAGTACAATCCTAGTTGTTTTTTTTTGTTTTGTATTGAAATGTCATTGGCAATTTGAAATGAAACCCATCGAAGCGTGTTTCGTCAGAGACCAGCAGTTTCCATCCTTTTCTCCCAGACAGTACCCTGAGCCAGTATAAGCAGCCGGCCGTGTTTCTGTTAGTCTGGCCGACGATGTCCTGTTGTCTGTTTGCTGAGGGAGATGTGGTTACATGTTCTGAGAGAGAGAGGTGGCAACCTCCTCTCCTCCAGCAGCAACATGTCAACACAACACGCTAAGGCGGCTGTAATAATGGCCGTTTGATGTTCTCCGGGTTACCAGAGAAAGATTACCACACGTAATACTACTCCCCCCCCCCCATTTTTAATACTCCGTCTCCTGACTTTTATTGCATCAAAGTACTGCACTGTTTTGCCAGATGAAACTAATCTTTTGTTCAGAGATAAACTCTGGGTTTTATCCCGGAATTAAGAACACATTTATACGTCGGTAAATGTGTTTTTAATAAATCATTCATCCGCAACGCAAAGAGATGCAGGAAGGGGGGGGGGGGGTTGGTTAACAACAGCCTTGTGGAATTAAAAATTTAAAGGATTACATAGAAAAGCAGAATGTATGTAGATAAATGCAGGGATTACAATGACTTAGGAGAAGACTGGTTCAAACTCTGCTTTTCAGTAATGCACTCCATCAGTGGTTGGAGCAGGGGAGACCAGATGTAATGTGTGTGTGTTTTAATCAATGTATGTATTTGGCCGTATGTGTGTGTCTTTAGCTCTGCTTGTGTATCTGTGTGTGTGTGTGTGTGTGTGTGTGTGTGTGTGTGTGTGTGTGTGTGTGTGTGTGTGTGTGTGTGTGTGTGTGTGTGTGTGTGTGTGTGTGTGTTTGTCTGAGCTGGACTCTATAGTCTCCTTCGCTCCGAGAGTGTGAGTGCCAGTGTGTGTGTGCGTCAGTCTTGTTGGTCGTGATGCTCTCAGTTCCTGCGTTTCCGTAAGTGTCAACTCTTCGTTTTTGTTTTTGTCATCTGCTCTTGCTTTTAAACATTTTGTTGTTTTTGTATTCCCACCCTCTATAACCCTTTTATATTCAGTATAATTTTTGAAAATCGATTTGCGTGTGGATTTTGATGTACTATGTTTTTTTTCTGGCAAGTTTAATGAGGGTTGTTTGTTTCTCCTTGTGAATGTGTTGTGAATTTATGTACCTTAGCGATTGTACATTTATTTATTTAGTGCTCAAAAACAGGTTGTTAGGATTATAGTATGCAAGTGGATATTATGATAGAGAAAAATCGGGATCTTCATCGTACATAAATATATATAACACTCGATTTGTAATTTTTTTGTTAATCTTTATTCATAGTTTATTTATACATGTGTTGAAGCCGTTGAAATGGGTTTGATTTAAGTGTCACTAAATCTTCTAAATCTAAAATACCTTTTTATTTTATTAATATGGTTTTATAAAAAAAAATATATATCATTATTATTATTATTATTACGAATTATTAATATTATTGTTAATCAGTTGTTCTTATGTATTTTAAGTCAGTTGGTGTATAGTTGCTAAAACAATTGTCAAGATTGTCAGCTTTGAATTCTAAAAGTTTTAGAATAAAATAACAGTTTCGAAGCCTTGCGTGTTTAGAAACTGGGACTGACAAAAACGAACGCATAGAAAACAAAATATGGTGAAGGGTCCACTGTGGCAGGGATAAAGGCTTGGATGAAGGGAGAAGATTCTGTGGTCAAACTGACAGATTCCTCAGGGATGGACAGAGAGGGAGAGAAAGAAGGGAGAGGGTGTGAAAGAGAGGGAAAAGAGAGTGAAAGGGAGGAGGGCAAGAGGAAGAGGTCTACTGTGGGGTGCTGAGGACTGTGGGACTTTCACACTCCACCATTTGTCTCTCTGGGGTTTATTGGGGGGTCATGCTATGGCGCATTTTACACCAGCGCTCCCAAAATAATGTGTTCTTGTGGGTTTCTGCTGGAAAACAACTAAATTAACAGGTCATTATTTTTAGACTCACAGGACAAATTACACTTTGTTTATATTGTTTTTTTTCTTCTTTTTAATCATCCTGAATTAAATGTAAATATTTCTAAATATTTCAGTGGGGAAAATATATTTTTTAAACAGATTCAATGTCTTTTGGTAATGTGATTTCTTATTGAACTATATCTCTATTTGTGCAGCTTTGAAGAGTGTGCCGAGAATTAAAATAATTAAGCATTTTGGTGGGGATGTGGTGTGTTACGGGCGGCTGTGGGAGCGCTGAGCCACAGCACAATGTGTGTGTCTGTCTATCTTTGTGTGTTTGTGTGTGTGTGTGTGTGTGTGTGTGTGTGTGTGTGTGTGTGTGTGTGTGTGTGTGTGTGTGTGTGTGTTGTGTGAGAGCGCGGAGTAATTGAGTGGCGTGTCCGTGGTCTGAAAACTAATGCGGAAGAGACTGTGTTCTCTATCCCTGTGGCCCTGTCCTGGCCCCCACCACACCTCTCTCTCTCTCTCTCTCTCTCTCTCTCTCTCTCTCTCTCTCTCTCTCTCTCTCTCTCTCTCTCTCTCTCCGGTCTCTCTCTCCTCAGACTGGCCCATTGTCTAGGCCATATTGTCAGTCCCCTGAGCGGCTTGATAACCGTGTCTCCATGTTGGGGGGGGGGGGGGGGGGGGGGGGACAGAAGAATACCAGAGCAGAATGCTAAAGGCCCCCCTTCCCGCTCTCCCCCATGCTCTCCCCTTGCTCTTCCCCCGCTCCTCTCCCCCGACCCCCGGACCTCCTCAGCGCAGTCAGCTGACCTCACCCACAGCCAATAAAGTGGCAGGGAATTTGTTTTGGTTGCTTGTTGGCAAAAGCGCCAAGGGAGGAAAGTTTTGTAGGGACATTTCCCTGGCTTTGCACTGGTGTCCCCCCTGTGTGTGTGTGTGTGTGTGTGTGTGTGTGTGTGTGTGTGTGTGTGTGTGTGTGTGTGTGTGTGTGTGTGTGTGTGTGTGTGTGTGTGTGTGTGTGTGTGTGTTTGCTTTGGGCTAACTAGAGGCAGGTCACATGACGGGGTCAGGGGTGAGGGATCAGAGGTCAGGCCAGGGTATTGCATCATCAGGGAAGCAGTAAAGCTTCAGGTGAAGTCCTTTGACTTAGAGAGAGAGAGAGAGAGAGAGAGAGAGAGAGAGAGAGAGAGAGAGAGAGAGAGAGAGAGAGAGAGAGAGAGAGGGGCAGTGTTATCTCCTCACTTCCCTCCTTCCCTCAACCTCTCCGTCTGTCGCTCCCGCTCATCTTCTATTTCTCGATCCCTTTTCCTAAACCAGTGCTAGTCTCCCTGCACCCTCCCAGGGACCCACAATGGAGGCTCTGTCCTGGCAGGTATAGGGGAAGGGGGACTCGGAGGAAGCGAGGGAGAACACTTTGGGTGAGGTGGAGAGTTTAAAGGGACTGAACAGAGAGGGCCCGGCTGGGAGGTAATGTGCGTGCGACATTGCTGTGTCTTTGTGAAGCTGACCTTTAGTTCATTGGTCACCCTCTAGCTCTTTTTTTTTTCTCTCTTCCTTTCTCTCCCGTTCTCTCTCTCTCTCTCTCTCTCTCTCTCTCTCTCTCTTTTTCTCTCTCTCTCTGTGGCTGTGTCTTTCTCTCTCCTACTTGCTATCTCTCTCAAACCCATCCCGCTGTTAGTCTCTTTTCTATCGCTCACTGTTCCTCTCTTTTTCTTTCTTTCTTTCTTTCTTTCTTTCTTTCTTTCTTTCTTTCTTTCTTTCTCCATTGTCCCTCTCTCACCCCTCCCTTGCTTGGAGTGTTGTTTACAGAGGGGGCCATTGGCGGGGAGACAAATGCTCTGACTTTTTTATGGATTCCTGGACAAATGGGGAGTCTAAGCAGACGTGGCACACAATGGAAAAGTAGAGTTGCTCTGTCAATAAACATTACGGCTCCACTGTGGAGGAGGTCTGCAGGACCAGGGACCGTAGTGTCCTCATGCCCCCCCCCCCCCCCCCCCCCCCCCCCCCCCCCCCCCCCCCCCCCCCCCAGCTCAGAGCCCTGACACAGGCAGACACTTACACCCAGACGCAGCAGCCAGCCCACTGTTTTTCTGACCCATTTCACCCGGTTTTCTTTATTTATTTATTTTTTGTAATATGGACGCTCTCCAAAATAAAATGTCAGTGAAAATCAGAGCGCCGGTGACTCAGACGAACGAGGGAAACAAAAAGCAGCAACAACAACATGACAGGGAAGTATGCAGACTGCTGCCCTGCCGATGACTAAAGGGGCCTGACGCTGGCCCAGCCAAGGCCAGCCAACGGAGCTGGAGCTGGGGCTGGGGCTGGGGCTGAGGGAGGGAGAGAAAGGGCGAGGTGGTGGTGAAATTGTCCAAATCCCACAGGCTGCATGAGCTGGCTGATGCCCCACGTCCTCCCCTACAGCAGACATGACTGTCTCCGGACATGGGCGTTAAGGTTAGGATGCGGTGTGTGTGTGTGTGTGTGTGTGTGTGTGTGTGTGTGTGTGTGTGTGTGTGTGTGTGTGTGTGTGTGTGTGTGTGTGTGTGTGTGTGTGTGTGTGTGTG
>JAPMUY010002355.1:40000-62500 GCA_026901105.3 Galaxias olidus | reverse complement strand
TGCTTCTGGAAGCACTCAGGAAAACGCCGCGAACCGCATTAGCGCTCGTTATTGCGGGCATATTCATTTTCCTCCCTATTCACACGAGAGGGGAGAGGGGGGGGGGGGGGGGGCACATTTACCTTGCCGGAGACAGAGTTCACCTAATAGATGCTGCCTTTCTCCCCCGTCCTCTTGTCAAGGGGAACAAAGCCACGTTACAAATGCGTGGCTCGCTCCGCGCGCTATCTTCCCTACCTCTGTGGGGCCCATGGGCGTTTTCATCCACCGTCATTGTCACGGCTGGCGCGGCTCTGAAAGCCCATTCTCAAGCCTGGGCCGTTGCTCCTGCAGTGGCAGTGTAAGCGGAGTTCACACGGGCGTAATGGGCTGGCTGTTAGCACAACAAGGCCTGACTGGAAACACTGGACGTGACCCCACTGTGCCTCCCGCCTCAAAAGCTTCACCGTGGCCTAGCGCCACGCTCTGCCTGTTAGTGTGGCGGTTTCAAAGTCACATATGCGGGGTGTGCGTGCTCGTGTGTGTGTGATAGTGTAGTGGAGTGTGTGTGCAAGTGATTAACGGGGATGCAGGGAAGGGACGGGTTAGCTTTAGCACTAGCGGTAGGCCGTGATTTTGAGGTGTGTTCACCTAGCACATCTAGCCACACATGTCTACTCACTCGTTCTCTCCCACCTCTCTCTCCTTCTCTTTTCCTTTTCCCTCGTTTTTTTTCTCATTTTTTTTCAGGATGTCTTCCAAGCGACCAGCCTCTCCATATGGGGGGACAGATGGAGACGTAGTCATGGCAACGAGCAGACAGCGACTGGAAGAAGAGGAGAGTGACGGGCACGGTGTCCTCCACCTCCCCCTGACCTCCTACTGCACCAAGGTGTCCCCGCGCTCGCCCCGTGCCCTGGACAGCCCCCCTGCCCTGCACGCCGCCATGGTAGGAAACACACACACACACACACACACACACACACACACACATTCAGTGGTGCACGGATGCGGTAGAAGCTGAAAATGTCAATACGTATTTGTTCCTTGTGGTGACCCCCATTATTGGCTACTTGCCCCTCTGCCCCTCTCATCGTGGCGTGGTGCCACCCCAAGTCCCGCCCACGTAGCCGCCTGTCTGTTCAGAACACGCCTCATTGACTTTTACCCTGCCCGTCAGTCCCCCCTCCCCGTTCCATTGGCTGCGTGCCTCGCTAAATCCCGCCCATAATTGTGTCCCTCTGTTCACTGGCACCGGGTGATCGTGTCCCTACAACACCAGAGCGATTAACCCAGTCTTAATGTTGACCTCCAAAGGAAACATGGGAAACCTGATCTCACATCAGGACACAGGGCCAAATGTATCCTTATGTCTCGTTTTGTCTGCACCAGCATAAGGCTTTGTTTAGGTTTAGAGAAATGTAAACTCTACTGGTGGATGCATGTTTTACTTCAACGTGGGGATTATTATTCTGCCACCTTTTAGAGACGGAACTTGACGTAAACGACTTCAGCAGCCTTCCTCTCGAGAAAGTCCAAAACCAATTTATCTTGATTCATCTATTTACATTTCTTAGAACATTCCGCCTTTCCGAACATGAAACAAAGAGGCTTAGCAACTTTTGAACATTTGCAAATTGTAGTTCAAGGCTACTGTTTACAGTAGGTGTCAAAGTGTTTATTGTTCCGTGTAAGCCTCTGCTTCTTGCCTTGAGTCCATTTGAGGGAAAGATCGGAGATGGAGACTTTGTGAGTGTGGCGTGACTGAGAATGTGAGCCATTTCTCTGACTAATGTTGTTCTGTATGGAGTGTGACATTGTCGGTTGGCGCTGAATGTATAGCTGTGTGTTTGTGTGTGTGTGGGTGGGTGTATTTGTATGTGTATCGTGAACATATATATATATGTGTGTGTGTGTGTGTGTGTGTGTGTGTGTGTGTGTTTGTGTAGGTGGTTGTGTGTGATTGTGTGTAGATGTATGTGTTGTGAACGTATATGTGTGTGTTTGTGTGTGGGCAAACATGGGTGTCTATGTTCTTGGCCTGGTATATGTTTCACTTACAAAGATCATGTGTGCAGAGGTTTGTTTTTGATGAACGGGTACTCAGGTACAAAGGTACTTTGTATGTGTCACCCTGTTTGTGTTGGCTTTGTTGTATGTGTGTGATAGTATATGCTGTGCTTGTGTGTATTACGTGTGGGTATTAAGTATGTATGTGTGTGTGTGTGTGTGTGTGTGTGTGTGTGTGTGTGTTTGTGTTCGAGAGAGTTAGAGTGAGAGAGAGAGAGAGAGAGTTAGAGTGAGAGAGAGAGAGAGAGAGAGTTAGAGTGAGAGAGAGAGAGTGTGTGTGTGGGTGTGTGTGTGTGTGTGTGTGTGTGTGTGTGTGTGTGTGTGTGTGTGTGTGTGTGTGCGCGCGCGCGTGCGTGTACACCCAGTAGCCCTGTGCTGTAGCCCGTGCTCATTGAGGCACACCTGAAAAGCAAAGACTTTGTTTTCAATCGAGACCTTTCCCCTCGCCATAAAGCAGCAGACAACAAGCTTTGGAAATCAATGTGGCAGTAAAACAATGAAAGGGTGCTTAGGAACCGTAATGGTGAGCTAATTCTGTCATTACCACATTGATTACACATCTCACTGGACTCTGGTTTATAGTTAGTGACTGTTGTCAAACAGCAAAGTCCTCACTCCCACGGCCAGAGCACACACACACACACACACACACACACACACACACACACACACACATATACACTCACACACTCACGTACACACTTATGTACACACACACACACACACACGCACACACACACACACACTCACACATCTACACTCACACACGTACACAGGGTTATTTTACCTGCGTAGGCCTGCTACAAATCAACAGTACAGGGGCCGAGCTTTTTTTCACGTTCATGGCCTGGGGGAAATATAATAAGATAATGGTGTTAAATATTTTTACAGCTTAGTAACTAAATTGGCAGGTTCTTGGAAGGAGCCTTTGTTCCACGAAACACTGATGGCCATGTAGATGTTTGTGATAATGAAAGTTATTCTAGCAATAATAATAAAAATACTTTTACTAAAAATGTAAATAGCATGTAACAAAGTCTACTTATCCAGTTGTTTGGATCAATTATCACTTGTCAAAATATGTCAGTGGCTCTATGTGAAGCAGTGGAATGACGTTCGCACTGTGTTGCGACGGAGCTTTTCCACTGCGTGTTGACTGACAACAGTGGAGGAACCAGGGGGAGAAAAGGGGGAGAGCTGCATACTTGATGGGGATTATTAAGTCACAGCCATCTTCAGGACGGCTGGATTTAGCCGCTGCTTTGGCATGTGTAAGATGTTAAGTTTGCTGCGGCTTTAGCGCCAATCCCCTGCGCGCTGACTGGCAGAAGAGTTGAGTGAGAGGGAGATTTACACGCAAGGCCTCCGAAGGGGCTTTGTCACGCCAATTGTATGAAGTGATATGGAAAGTAAGTGGAGTGTGGCTCGTCCCCGGCTAGAAACTGTCTGGCTGGCTGGCTGGCTGGTTGGCTGGCTGGCTGGCAGGCTGGCTGGGGTGTACAGGCAGCGCCGAGCCCAGATTAACGCTTTATCTTGTCATAGTAAATTAACACGGCAGCAGGCAGCGCGCAGCAGCAACACTGACCTCTTCATCTAGCCAGGCTGCAGCCCGCACGCCGCGGCCACTGCTGCTGTTACCGACGTAAACGCATGCTCACACACACACTTTCAGAAACAAGTTCATTTCGGTAAATTAACAATGGTAGTTTACGTGTTTTAGCCATTTTTTGTTCTTAATTTATGCGTTCCTGAATTTCGAATAAAATAGATTTAGGTTGTGAAGTAGGCCTGTGGAATGTTTTTTTTTTCTGTTTATTTTTTTGCCTCAAAAATGGTATAATTGATACATTAGTGTATTTTTCCTTTTCAATGAGGACCATGTCTGGAGAGTGGTCGATCCTTTCTGTTGGTACCAAATTACCCTCCTTAGCTCTGTGCTTTCTCATGTGAAATGGACAGAAGCCCCTCACCGAGCAGTCTCAAACACACTGGTCACACTTAATTTCTCTTGCCAGTGCTGTCTTAATGAATAAACACACGCTTGCCTGTCAACAATTAGCAGTGGTACAAAATATTGGCACACATTAATTTTTAACAAACTGTTATTTAAAATACAGAAAATACAGCTGCACACTAGACATGAATAGACAGCTTAGACAGGAATGGAACGAATTGTTTGAAAATTGTGTTTATGTTATTAGATTTATTATAATGCGGTGTCTCACATCATTTTCAGAATGATAAAAAGTTTGTTGTAAATTGTTTGTCTATACTACATTGTTTTTTATAATAACAATGGAAATGTTTCTTATACACGTTAGCTATTTTTACATTTTACATTTAAAAAATGTTATACTATGTTGGGTGTATTTAAGATTTTTGTGTTGATTTTTGGCGCTGAAATAAGAGTGTATTTTTGGACTTCTGAATTGTCTGTGCGTCATTTGCCCTCTTACGATGTTTGTGAGGGTTTATAGGTGTTATGTGTGTGTTGGAGGTGCTTGAATCCAGGGATAACTCTCTCTCTCGCTCTGTATGTGTGTGTGTGTGTGTGTGTGTGTGTGTGTGTGTGTGTGTGTGTGTGTCTTCGTGTCGTGTATTTATTTGTGTGGAGGGGGTGTTCTGTAAGTGCTAGTGTGCCCCAGCCTCAGGGAGTCAAAGCAGCTGATGTCTCTGATTAGCTGCGGAACAGTAAAAGGATTTAGCGCGCATGCATGTGTGCTTGTGTGTGGCAGTCTACCCAAGGTGTATAGTGTACGTGGCAGGGATGCCGGCTTTGGCATTAGACAGAATTAGTCTTACCTCCAGGAGCAATCGGTGAAATATTCTGACTCTTGTTCACATGTATTTTTATGTCTGTGTGTGTGTGTGTGTGTGTTGGTGTGTGTGTCATCTGGAGTTTCCTCCAGTGACTCCCACTACCATATTGCCCATGTCTTGATCCATGTTGACATGGCAACATCAGAGTGATTTTTCCCCACACACCTTCCAAACCTCCAGTCCTTTTAGCACAGCCATACCCCCTCCAGTAAGCTTCAAACCGAGAGGGGGAGACAAGAAATGACAGGGGGGAAGTGAGAGACCCTTTAAGGTAAACGGCTCTGTTTTTCCCATGGAGGAAGGGAACACGTGAAGATTGAGGGAAAAGAAGAGAGAGTACATGAACGGAGGCATCTGAGCTGGCGGGAGAAAGAAGGAGAGAGAGAGAAAAAAATATGCGCGTTTGGATTTTTTTTTGGCAACACTTATGTGTGTTTAAATCTGCCTCTTCTCACAGATGAGCTTAGGAAGACAAAAGTTGTTTAATTCGGCTCCCATGCCGAGCCACTAAGGGGATGAAGAGAGGAGAGAGGCAGTTTCACTTTGTTACAGTCATTTGGAGGAGAATTGACATCTGCAAACTAAAAGCAGAACCGCCCACGCTGTCAGCCTGCGAGATCCAAGGCATATAAATACATAGATTCACTCCAGCGCATGGGATAGATAATACACAAGCATAAACACACATCACTCAAACACGCATTGCCTGTGCGCGACACGTTAGGGGCACGCGCGCACACACCAGGACATAAATATACACTCTCCGATATAATGCGTGCACATAGTTTACATTTCCATAAATGCTCGTGAATAGGTCAAATTTGGTTTCACAAACACTAATAAATGCAGAATTGACTGACACGCACCTTCAGACAAAGTCATGCGTTTGTGTGATTAGCTGTCTGTTCGATCCCTGACTGGAATTCTGCGGGCCCACAGTAATCTTTTGACAGAGACTTGAATGGCCAGGGTAAATATGTCGGGGTGTGTGGATTACAAGAGGGGAACGTAAGCCATTTAAGGGTGTCGGTCTGCCTTTCTACATAAATAATGTCAGATCCCCGCGTCTGGGCCCTTTGAAGAGCCATCATGTTGCACTAATTCTCTTTGATTAACAAATGACCTTCTTTGTGGTCGTCTCCCGATGTCATCTCCACAGATTTGACAGAGCAAAGAGAGCACCGCCCCCGACACACACACTTCCTCCTTCCTCCTCCCTCCGTCTTTCCCCTTCTCCTCTCCATCTCTCGCTCTCTCTCTCTCTCTTTCTCTCTCGCTCTCTTTTTGTTTGTTTTGTTTGCCCGACATCTTTCTAGAAATCCAGAGTGCTGCTTTTTTTTTTAAGTAGGCAGTGGATTAGATAAATAGGATGTGACAGGTGTGACTGCGCGTTTAAGACGCATGCCTCTCTAATGTGGGCAGAGTCACAACGGAGACAGATGCTGTTCCCGTTCTCCATCTCTCGCTCTCTTGTCCCTCTCACGCCCTCTTTCTCCCTCTCTCTCTCTCTCTTTCTCTCCCTTCTTCATTTCCGTCTCTCTCCTTTTTTTCCGTTTCTCTCTCTGCCCCTTTCCCTTCCTGTTGGCACTCCGTCTTTTCCTTGCGCGCAAAGATTTCTGTAGTTCTCAGAAATGCTTTGCTTTGACGAATGAATGTCCCTAATCGCTACTTACCACAAGCAATGGAAAACATCAAGATATAAAGATAGAGAAACAGAGAGAGAAAGACAGAGAGTAAGAGACGGAGTTAGAAAAAAGCAAATGATAAGGAGATATAGATAGGAATTAGAGACACAGATATGGAGAGAGAAGAGAGAGAGAGAGTGAAGAAAGAGAGGAGAGATTATTTAGGTCTTCAGCCTGTGTGTTGTTCAGCAGATGAGAGGAAGAAAGAACCCACACGGAGAGTGGGCCGATCACGAGACACAACACACACACACACACACACACACACACACACACACACACATGCACGCACACACACACTGCCCGCCGTGCTTCGCAGCACTTGGGCGGTGGGTTCGCACGACCCCCTCACCAACAGCCTAGCCCGATGCCCCCCCCCCCCCAACGCTCTGTGACAGACGGCCTTAGCCTTTGCGACGGACGGCCTTAGCCTTTGCGACGGTGGTCATCGGTTCAGGAAGCCAACGCGGGCTGAATTATTGAGCGTGCTGTGACTTATTCAGCGAGCGGTGCGGAGGCGGCCGGGGCAGAGCGGGCCTCCGGGTGGGAAAGCTTTTCCCCCTGTTTGCTGTCCCAACGCGTGCAGCGTCCCTCAGACAATGAAAGCATTATCACTATTAACCCCGCTGTCGTGAGTTCCTCCACGGCGCTCGCCTGACGAAGGGGTAAAGTCGACGGCTCCTTTGTCCTAAACCAATTGCAGTGAAGGAGTCTTAAACCCACACTGCCCTGGCAGAAGAGATTCTGATCCAGGTATTAAGTGGACTCTAAAGTAATAAAGGTCACCATGCAGCGTTAATGATTAGTGTCAGATTAACATGCTCATTATTAGGAAAGGCAGATGCTCTGTGCCAAACCTGAAGCACGTTGGGAGCGTGCGTGCGTGCGTGCGTGTGTGTATGTGTGTTTTCTGTCTTTGCTCGCCCCCTCGTGTTGTTCAGCCCTTTGGTAAATCTTCTAGGATTATCCCATTGTCTAACACTCTCACACGCATGCATGCAGACGCACACTCACACACGCGCACACACACACGCACACACACACACACGCACACACGCACGCACACACGCACGCATCAGTGGCGCCTCTATGTCACCAAGTCAGTGTGGCAGATAATGGGAGCAGATTAGCCAAAGATTAACCCTAATTTACAGATGGACTATTGACCTGGCCTGTAAATACCTAACTTGTTTTGTAATTAAACTTTACAAAGAGCTATAAGAACAATGCGTCAGGACAGGTAAAGCAGGGTGTGTTTGTTTGTGTGTGTCCCAACGCTGAACCTGACCACCTTGTCCCATTGTCACCCTCCATTTTCCCTGTCCAAGTGTTACGTTGGGATTAAAGCCTAGGCAGCTAGGGTCAGGGGATTGGAGATTATCAGTCCAGAAACTTTGGACACCGTTGCCATATTGTTGTCTTGCGCTAGTTTGGTAGTTAGGTAAAGTTTGCAGTAGATGAGTCGGGTGCGTGCGCTTGTAGCGTTTGTTGGAAGCGTTTCCTCAAATATTCCCCTCAAGGTCTGCGTTGTCACAAGTAGCTCTAAAAAGACTCCACACTTGTGAGGGAGAAACTTGAGCTCCTCTGGAGTGTTTTATTGGAGGCCTCTCAAAGCGAAAAGAGTGGGCTTTGAAAGGAAATATCTAGCGCGAATCAAGAGCGCGCGAAATCCTCGCCTTTTCATGTGCCTCCGTCGTGTTAAGTACCTCCAAGTCAGCCAAACGCAGATTCCTCGGGACGGTGGAGAGAGAGAGAGAGCGAGTGACCTCACTTAAGATGTCTGGCGGGGATGAAAGTCTGTCAAACTAGACAGGAAGAAGGAAGGAATGAGGGACGGAGGGAAGGAGAGAGGAAGCAAGTAATTAGTGGAGGGATGCCAGTCCCTCCTCCTCGCGGAGTTCAAATCTGTTTTTGTTGGGATCTAATCTTTTCCCCTGTTTTCTCCTCCTCTCTCCCTCCTCTCTCCCATGTCCCCCGTGTCCTCTCCCCCCCCCCCCCCCCCAGGACCAGGACGGCAGTAAGGGCTGCTCTCTGAGCCCCTATCCGCAGCACAACTCGTCTACCTCACCAGGCAAGGAGGAGGGCCGGGAGCGCGAGGGGGGCTCCGCCGCCGCCCTGGGCACCCCGGAGAGGCGCAAAGGCAGCCTGGCCGACGTGGTGGACACGCTGAAGCAGAGGAAGATGGAGGAGCTGATCAAGAACGAGCCGGAAGGTCAGTGTCCAGGCGACGGGGGAACGGCCTCGTGGCTCTTCTTATGGGTCTCTCTCTCTCTCTCTCTCTCTCTCTCTCTCTCTCTCTCTCTCTCTCTCTCTCTCTCTCTCTCTCTCTCTCTCTCTCTCTGTCTCTCTTTCTCTCTATCTCTCTCTCTCTCCTTGCTCTCTCTCTCGCTCTCTCTGTGTCTCTGTCTCTCCCTCTCTCTCTCTCTCTCTCTCTCTCTCTCTCTCTCTCTCTCTCTGTCTCTCTGTCTCTCTCTCTCTCTCTCTCTCTATCTCTCTCTCTCTGATGTCCTCTCTCTCTCTCCCTCGGTCTCTGGACACCCACGTATTCACATCCAAATCCAACCCTTTTTTCTTACAGCAGACTTCAGCTGTTTGGAACTATTGTCCGCAGCACTTTACATATTTATGGAAACCTTACTGAGTGTGTGTGTGTGTGTGTGTGTGTGTGTGTGTGTGTGTGTGTGTGTGTGTGTGTGTGTGTGTGTGTGTGTGTGTGTGTGTGTGTGTGTGTGTGTGTGTGTCTCTCTGTGTGAGTGTGTCCTGACGAGCAAGTCAGCCCACAGAGTAATTCTCTCTTAGTAGCCTCTGCAAACATTGGCTTGCAAGGATATTAAGGCAAATGTTTGCTTTTTCAATTTCTGCTTCAACGTCCCTTCATGGATTCAAGCACTTCCCTTGGAATCCATAACTCTAACTGTGGCCATTTCTTCTCCAAACCAATTCCCACTCAGCTCTGTCTCACACAGGGGCCAACCAGTGAGAAAGTACTGCTGCGGGCCTTCTGTGTGTGTGTGTGTGTGTGTGTGTGTGTGTGTGCGTCTTAGAGTTAGTAACTTAGTGTGTGTGTGCATCAGGACTGGTGCATTAGAGGTTCAGTTTGTTTTTCTGTTTGGCTCTTCTGTGGCCTCAGAGTTGAACACAGCTGGTCATATTGTTTAGTTGTTTGGAGTCTGGTCGATAGAAAGGGCTGTTATGGCACATTCAGAGAATTGGCCTGTTTTTCACCGCGCTATGTTTGAGGTATGTTTTTGGGTCTCTATTTGCCGCCTTGTTGGACCCTGTGAACTAGTGGTACAGCAGACCCAATAATGGATGTGTGAGTCAGACAGCACACAGAGAGAAAGAGAGTGCGGTGTCTTCACAGACTCCATTAGCGAGTGCTACAGTGGCACATCAGAACGGGCCACGCATTATCTGCCCTCCGTTCAAATGAAATGCGCTAACAAAAGGCCCCAGCGCCTCCAGAGCAAGCGCACACACACACACACACACACACACACACACACACACACACACACAAACACACACAAAAACAGAAGCCGGGAGAAAGAAAAGAAGAAAAGGGGGGAAGAGAAAAGATGAAGTGAGTGAAAGAGAGAGAAAGCAAGAGGAGCTGTATTGAGCTCCAGCTCTCATAAGCAGATAGAAATCCCTTTCTGTCCCGGCAGCCCATTGTTTTGTTTTGTGCCTCACAAAGGCCATTAGCAGCAAACGGCAGGTTGGGATGAAAATTTAATGAAGGCTTTAATCATTATGAAAGGGCCCGTATTATTACTGGGCTCCCCTCCTCCTCCTTCCCTTTCTCTCTCTCTCTCTCACACACACACACACACACACACACACACACACACTCACAGCCAAACCCCTGCTTCCAGCTGGATCAATGGCGTCCACACACACACACACACACACACACACACACACACACACACACACACACACACACACACACACACACACACACACACACACACACACACACACACACACGAACACACACACACACACACACATTAACCATACAGACACATCCACAGTATAAAGACACACACACAGACACATACACAGATATATAAGAAAAAAGATAATAACTGTACAAGAAAACGACCTTAAATGGGTCAGAAAACGTCCGTAGGAGTAGAGTTAGAGAGGAGAGGAGAGAGGCTGGTTTTACCCGACAGGTCCAAAGCTAGACAACACCTTTGGTCCATTTATGATCATCAGATATCCTGCTGATGAGGAAACAAACACACACACACACACACTCACACACGCACATACACACACACACATACACACACACACACACACACACACACACACACACACACACACAGCCACACCTCCACAGGCAGGGGGCTATATAGGGAGGAGCTACAAAGACTTGGTTTCATCACTGTGGCCAGCACTGTTCTATTTCTTAGCTAGATAAATGTAGGGACTCTGTTGTGTGCCGTATACTGGGTCAGAGCAGCCTGCCTCCTCCCCTGTGTGTGTGTGTGTGTGTGTGTGTGTGTGTGTGCGTGTGTGTGTGTGTGTGTGTGTGCGTGTGTGTGCGTGCGTGTGTGTGTGTGTGCGTGCAGCTGGCTCCACGTGGCCCTGGCAGAGCCCAGAAGCAGGACGAGGACAGTTGGCCTCTAATAAATGAGTAGCCAGCGCGTCCCTTATCGACTGGCCTGATGATACACAGCTCGGGAGCTCTACCTATTCATCTTGTCTACCTCTGCTGCCCACCTGTTACCCTCGAGACACACACACACACACACACACGCACACACACACACACAAAGCCTCAGTGTGTTCAGTTCTGCTTTTCCCTGCATTCTTTCATTCCTACCTAAAAAGAACGTCTATTAGAAAATGTTTGTGTGTGTGTGTGTGTGTGTGTGTGTGTGTGTGTGTGTGTGCGTGCATGCATGGTCTGGAGAGGGGTAGCTCCTCGCCGATAGTGACACTGAGTGGGGAGCAAGAGGGGCAGCGTGGACGATGCCCAGGTGTTTGCCCCCGACCACTTTGGAACACACACTCACTCACTCACAAACACACATTGGAAAGCAGTTAACTGACAAGCAGGAGTTGGCAGACTTGCTAAGCATTTAACATTAAATTAAACATTTAAAAAGCACACCTCTGCCTGACAATATCCTTCATCAAGTTATAGATTAGCTCTCGTATGTAGAGATAGAGAGAGAGAGAGAGAGAGAGAGAGAGAGAGAGAGAGAGAGAGAGAGAGAGAGAGAGAGAGAGAGACAGAGAGAGAGACAGAGAGAGAGACAGAGAGAGAGACAGAGAGCGACGGAGCGACTGCAGAAAGAACGACGGTGCATGGTGCTTTTCAAAGAACTTGACCACGAGAGGCAAACGAAAGTCGGGGAGTTTTTTTTTAAAAGATAGGAGGGCCATGGCTAAATGGGGCACAGATGTTCCTCCAGCCCCCCAGAGTGGGAGTGGGTCTGCCCTGGCATCTTCCCAGCCCTCCTCCCTTCCTCCCCTGGTCCTCTCTGCACTGGCACAGCCTGAGCTGGGACTCTGGCTGATTCATGGTCCGGCCCAGCTGTGGACCAGCGCTGGACCCCTGTGCCGGCCCTTCTGCTAGGCAGACAGAACCACCCCTCTGCCGGCCCTCTGCTAGGCAGACAGAACCACCCCTCTGCAGACCCTCTGCTAGGCAGACAGAACCCCCCCTCTGCAGGCCCTTTGCTAGGCAGACAGAACCACCCCTCTGCAGGCCCTCTGCTAGGCAGACAGCACCACCCCTCTGCTAGGCAGACAGCACCACCCCTGTGTGGGGCCTGGTGAATGTGGTGGAGGGGCTGGGAGGCCACAGGCTGTAGCCCAGTTGGTTCAGCGTAGACCATGCTGCCACACATACTCACATACACCATGCCTTTAGTTTTATGGAGCAGAGCGCTCCATTAGCCCTTTATGTCGTGAGAGGACAGTGGGAGATAGGGCTGTGGGTTCACAGTGCCGTTCACAGCCGCGCGCGGAGGCTAAGGCGTGCTAGGGGTCACGTTTCTGAGGGGGAGTAAGCCCCTTCCGTGGTCACTGGTCCTGGGGTCAGCTCAGCCCGGATGTGCTTGTTGTTTGAGAGACCAGGGCCAGGTCCCAGGTCAGCTGTTAGCTTCTTTTTATGGCCTGTATCCTGTTAGTAGTGTGGACTGGGGGTGGGAGGGGCTAACATAGGCACGCACACATGCAAACACGCTCACAGTCCAGGTTTACGACCTGGGAGAGATCTCGGGGGTCAGCCAACATGGAGGTTTTTTTTTTACGGCCTAGGGTTGACGCGGCGCTCCGTGGTACGAGGCTCTCCACGACATGTGTCTCCATAGGGAGAATGTCAAACACCAAACGTCTATCACAGCGCCATGTCTCCGTTCTTGGCAAAGCAACGACACAAAAAAAGTAAAAGGGGAGAGAGAAAAAAAAAGGGCGCTAGCTTTTGGAGCGCACTGGGGCATTTTATAGGACAGCACTTAGGGTCGTCCATTGTGCCACACAAGCACCCAGTGGTAGGGGCTTCCTCACGCCTCCATACACTTGAATGGGCGACAATGGGAAGGGCGGATACGTTCGCGCACGAAGAAGGAGGGCCGAAGAAAGGGAAGAAAGAAAAGAGCCTGGAGAACTTGAGGGAGCCCAGCGAGCCTCTCCTTCATCCGTCAATCCCCCATGCCAGCTAATCCTCCAGCGCTCCGCTATCTAAGGGCCCTCTTAGACACACACTCACACACACACACACACACACACACACACACACACACATAGAAACACACACACGTAGACAAACTCAAATCTGACGACTGCATGCATGCACACATACAGTCGTTGTAGAGACAGAGCGCCGCAAAGCGAATACATGCGCTCCCGCATTTAATTACGAGAACACAAACAGTATATGTTTAAACACCGTTCTGTATGCGGGGTGAGCATAAACACACAGACGCACACGCAGACATACACACATACACACACACACGCAGACATACACACATACACACACACACACACACACACACACACACACACACACACACACACACACACACACACACACACACACACACACACACACACACACACACACACACACACGTACACACATACACACACACATATGCACGCACCAAAGTGCGGGTTCACCACCCCAGCGTGGGAGAGAGTTAACTTCCATATGTGATTTCCACCATTTGCTATCAATTAGTTTGTTGTATAAATGAACGTTAACAGGCATTGTGTGTACGGATCTTTTTTTCTCACAAAGAAAAGAGAGGCAGTGGGAAACGAGAGGAAAAGAAGTTGAGCGAGATTTTTTTGTTCCGCTTCGAGAAAAAGGAGGAGGGAGGGAGGGAGGGAGGGAGAGAGAGAGAGAGAGAGAGAGAGAGAGAGAGAGAGAGAGAGAGAGAGAGAGAGAGAGAGAGAGAGAGAGAGAGAGAAAGAGAGAGAGGGAGATTGGACTCTCCATTCCCAATTAAAGAGGGGGAGATAAGAAAGAGGAAGGAGGTTTAATGGTTCCTGGAGTCAAGGTTCCAGCTAAAGAGAAGCTGTTATCGGGACATGATGCTTCGGGGGTGCTCATTAGAGTTTACCCTGACTTTACAGGTCATTTGCAGAGATACGGAGAGATTTGTACATCCCCAGTTGATCTTACACAGGTTAAACAATGACAGTGTAAAAAGGAGCAAATCCTCTGTGAAGGTGGAGTGTAATCCCAAGGAATGCATTGGAGATACTCAGCCCCTAAACTGAGTTTGGCAAACTGTTTGCGTTGGTTATTCAAAGACTCCACAATCCGTGGCTATCGACACACATAGCATTGTTCTCACACACACAAAACTATTTATATTTATTTATATATATATATATATATATATATATATATATATATATATATATATATATATATATATATATATATATATATATATATATAAAGGTTTAACTTCTTGTTTTCTTTTCCTAATATCTTTGAGAACAGCTTTAATTAAAAAATAATAATAATAATAATAAGTGGCCGTAAAATTGCCAGTAAACCCAAAGTTTCTGTTTGTTGCGCGTCTCCAAAGTCGAGTCAATTCTTCTTCATTGTGCCATGAGAAACAGCCGTAGACATGAGAAGAACCTGAGGTCTATTGTGGAGAGCCCATTGTTTGCTCTGTGAAAGGCGCATTCAAGTCACTTCTCTTATTGAATTGTTTGCGTCCGCCTTTCACGTCGCATTCTCAAGGCGGCCTTGCACAAGACAATCAATGGAGATGAAACCTCCTCCTTTATTCTTCTTAGCCCAGATGAGCGATATTAACAAGTTGAATGGTGTGTGTGTGTGTGTGTGTGTGTGTGTGTGTGTGTGTGTGTGTGTGTGTGTGTGTGTGTGTGGGTGTGGGTGTGGATGGGAAAAACAGTGCCTCAGTCTTTGTGCAATACATGAGCATAAAGGGGCTTAGAGAGTGAGAGAGGATCCCGTGGTTTCTCTGCTTGTGTGTGTGTGTGTGTGTGTGTGTGTGTGTGTGTGTGTGTGTGTGTGTGAGAGAAAGAGAGAGAGAGAGAGAGAGAGAGAGAGAGAGAGAGAGTTTTACACACTGGATGGGAAAAGTAGGCCCACTGCTTTGTGTTTCTGCTTTGTGTGTGTAACGTGTGTGAGTGTTTGTAATGTGTGTGCGCGCGTGTGTGTGTGTGTGTGCGTGCGTGCGTGCGTGCGTGTGTGTGTGTGAGTGTGTCAGGGTGAAGTTGTGTTCCAGGCCTCCCGGTGTGGCATTAAGACGTGGACAAAGGCCGGGGTTCATGAATCAGCCGGAGCCTCCATAGCCTGGCCATTGTGACGGCTGGCTTGGTTGACTGTCCCACATAGGGCCCTTGTCATTTAGTCCCAGGAATTAGACAGGTCCAGAGTGGCGGCGGGCATTCACATTCATGAAACGGAATGTTCCATGACCAAAAGGGAAGAATCCATATATTATCTAGGGTCTTTTTATAAACACTCTCATTTACATGCTAGCTTTTCCACGGAGGGCCCGAAGAATGAGTCTGTAGTCTGGCTAGGCGGGCGATTTGCAAAGGGCTAAATATGATTTGGAAGTGAACTGGAACCAGGAGCACTGTGACAGTTATTTCCTAGAACATTTGAAAGTCGTCGGTGGAGAATGGACATTCGTATTTGTGTGGTTAAGGTTCATTTCACTTTTTTTACACACATTAGGTTAATGATAAAAAAAAAGAAATCCTCAGATTCACTGAGAATATGTAACTAATATGTAACACAGAAACATTGTTTTTCCTAAATGGTGTTTGAACTATGATCATAAATGAAATGGTTAAGCACAGTTTTCCACGGTATATTGTGAATGCAAATTTTCAGACACATCTATTAACATGCAAATGTTATTTTGTATATGCAGACATTCTGCAGCTAACGCTAAATAATAAAATGCCGAATCTCATCAATATGCAATAATAACACACACTGAAATAAGATACCTAAGTGCAACATAAAGCAGTTTCACATTAAAGTGGTTTGAAGCAAAAGCTATTGTACATTTTTGGAATTACTTGTTCAAATAGATTTCTAACACCTTATTGTCACCATAAATACACACACACACACACAAATACATACACAGTAAATAACTTCCTGTAATGAATACTGGTAATAAAGTCCAGATGATAACCAGAATTTGAATTAGTAAAACACGAGCAAATACGTAGATAATCAAACGAGGGGATTATTAAATGCAGAAACAATAGAAAGTGCAAATTTACTTGCTATCAACTTTTTGCTCGTTTGTTTTGAACTACCGGTATCTTTTCCATTGGGCATGCTGGCAAAGCAAAGCCCCTCTGCACGTAGGTGCATTCTATCGCAAGATTACACTGACACGATTATCGGTCCATTCCTGTCTGCGAGGCTCGTATAAAAACAACTGTAGACTGGATCTAAGTGTGTGAGCTTACTGAAGGCAACACATGTAAATGCACTGTTAGGTTTTAGTGTGAATACTTCGTCTGTCTGTGTGTGTGTGTGTGTGTGTGTGTGTGTGTTTGCGTGTGCGTCGGCGTCCACGCACATGTGTGTGTGTGTGCGCGTGTGTGCCTGCAGGTGTGTGGGTACGTTCAGTATACATTGCGTGTCTGACAGAGAATAAGTCATTTTTTCCCTAATCCTCGCCGGCCTGTGAACAAATACCACAATCTGCTTAGTAACGTACCTTCTAGCGCGGCTCCTGTAGCGACCAGTGCCGGGCGGCTTCACAGCTGGACGTGGATCAGAGCCAGCTCTGAGCTCTGGTACTAGGCATGTGTGAGACGTACAGAACAGAGTCTAGCACATGTGTTCGGCCAAAGGAAATACCAGCTAAATACCTTACAACAGCAGCTCAGGGTCTGACCCCTGGGACTGCACTACCCACGGTGCCCTGCTCTGCAGGCCCATCAACCAGACACATGTCAACAATCACTATAATCACTGGCCAGGGCCACCCCACTTACTCCCCTTCCACTCCCACACACACAGACACACACACACACACACACACACACACACACACACATATAAAGACACATACACACGCACACAACAGTGTAGAGCGCTTCGGGTGTCTAAAAACGCTTTATCAAATGGAATCTATTAGTATTATAATTATTATTATTATTATTATTATTATTATTATTATTATCAAAAAGCTACAAACATAACCCATACCCATAAACATGCACACTTATATAGGGGCACACACACACACACACTCACACACACAGGCGTAAAGCAACCCCTCGTAAACAACAGGCTTACAGATATGAGCAGGGGTTTAGCGGGCGTAATGCATGTGTTTTTAGATTTTAGACGAATTAAGGATACTGTAACTCTGTACATTTGCCTATATATAAACCCAATCGTGTGTGTGTGTGTGTGTGTGCTTGCGTCCATTGTTCACATGTGCTGTGAAGTGGCAAATGCATGTGTGTTATGCTATGTGGCTATGTGTGTGTGTGTGTGTGTGTGTGTGTGTGTGTGTGTGTGTGTGTGTGTGTGTGTGTGTGTGTGTGTGTGTGTGTGTGTGTGTGTGCGTGAGTGCGTGCTGGGGTCCCTTTGAAGACAGAGGGAGTATATTAATTAACCCCTGACAGGCTGGTCAGAGCGCCAGGCCCCCAGATGAAGTGATCTGTCTGTGGCGCTGCCTCGGGGGTCACGACCCCTGGCTGCCAGAGAAGGCACCATTATTTGAGCCAGATGTTGGGAGACAAGCTAGGCAGCACGGAGAAAGAACAACCCCTCCCCTGTCTCCTCCTCCTCCTCCTCATTCTCCTCATTCCCCTGCCTCTAGCCAAGGTCCAGCTAACTATCCCCTTCTCCTCCTCTGTCTCTCCTCCCCCTCCTCCTCCTCCTCCACCACCCTCTTCCCCCTGCCAGCATGAGTCTCCCCTAGCTCTCTCCCTCCGTCGCCCCTCCCTCCTCGTTTGGCCCACTGCCTCTGTCCGCTCTCCTCAGGGGAAAGGGTGGGGAAGCGGAGGGAGGAAGGGAGGGAGGGAGTGAGGGAGGGGGACTTGAGTGACAGAGCTCCAGTCGGGCAGCCAGCCCGGTTTGGTCTCCACCCTAACACCTCTGTAGACGTCCTCCCTTCCCCTCTCTTTCCCCGACCTCATCCCTCTCTCGTCCTCCCTGCGCCTGCTCTCAGCCCATGCCACCCATCTTTCTCTCCTCCCCTTCTCTCCTGCTACACCCCCCCTCTCCTCCCCCCTCCTCCACAGGGCTGGGGAACAGTGAACAGGTGTTCCCCACTTTTGATTTCAGTGCAGTTGGATTAATGCTGTCAGCTCAGCTGTTAAAACAACTGCCACCTCCAGATGCTAGTCATTTTGGGCTGGAGCTGTCACCCAGTGCCAGTTCTCCCCACTGCTACGCGCGCACACACACACACACACACACACACACACACACACACACACTCACAGACACGCAGACACGCACAGGCACACAAACACACGGGCGTGTAGTTATAGATGGGCTTGTAAACACACGTATGCGAGTGCGCGCACACACACACACACACACACAAAACACACACACACACAGCGCCGTCTGTTGTTGGCCGGTGGTGCTGTTGACAAAGCAGTTGGGCTGCGGCACACATCTCCTCTGTGTCCGTGGCCCAGGTGTCTGTCTGTCCCTGTGGCCCCTCCAGAACACCCACAAGCTTTGGCCCACTCTGGATTTGTTATATTGAATTATTACGCTATTATTCTGTTCTATTTTTCCGTGTTTACCCCGTGTTTAAAAAACACAGCGTACGCCGGGGTTGGTGAGTAGAGTGTTTCAGCGGATCAGCCTTGTCTGTGTGTGTGTGTGTGTGTGTGTGTGTGTGTGTGTGTGTGTGTGTGTGTGTGTGTGTGTGTGTGTGTTCACCCTGACCTGGCTGGGTCAGACTTCTGAGACGGGTGGAATCCCAGTGAAACCCCCCACACACACACACACACACACACACACACGCACACACACAAAGACGCACATTATGTGAGTGGTGTGAGAAAACATACCCGTGACAATGTCACCCCCCCCCCCCTCCTCCCCCCCGTTTTGCCATGGCAGGAAGAGTCAATTAGCCGTGTGATTGTGAAAGTTTCTCTCCTTCCCTCCCTTCACTCCCCTACAACCCCAAACCCTCTTGTTTGTGAGGGGGGAGAGGTCGGGCACATCGTCTCCTCATATTTCCGACACGTGGAGAAGCCGAGATTAAAACGTGACTCTTTGTCGCCGCGATCCGTCACGACTCAAACGAATGTGAGCCACGGACACGCAGCGTGAACGGCTGCTGTCTAGGGCCTCTCCCAGCCCGGCTGGCCGTGTCACGGGGCCTGGCAGCAGACGCAGACGCAGACAGGAGTGTGTGGGAACGGCCACGGACGTGTCGCTCAGATGGTGGAGACGTGGGCCGGTGTCTGGGTCCACTTTACGCAGTCCAACCTTCCCATGGTAGAGAGACACTACACTTATACGCTGTCTCTTTCTCTCTCTCTCTCTCTCTCTCTCTCTCTCTCTCTCTCTCTCTCTCTCTCTCTCTCTCTGTCTCTCTCTCTCTCTCTCTCTCTCTCTCTCTCTCTCTCTCTCTCTCTCTCTCTCTCTCTCTCTCTCTCTCTCTCTCTATCTCTCTCTCTCTCTCTCTCTCTCTCTCTCTCCCTCTCTCTCTCTCTCTCTCTCTCTCTCTCTCTCTCTCTCTCTCTCTGTCTCTCTCGCTCTCTTCTCGCTCTCTTTCGCTCTCTCTTTCTCTCTCTCCCTGTCTCTCTCTCTCTCTCTCTCTCTCTCTCTCTCTCTCCCTCGCTCTCTCTCTCTCTCCCTCTCTCTCTCTCTCTCTCTCTCTCTCTCTCTCTCTCTCTCTCTCTCTCTCTCTCTCTCTCTCTCTCTCTCTCTCTCTCTCTCTCTCTCTCTCTCTCTCTCTCTCTCTCTCTCTCTCGCTCACCCTCCACCCCTCTCTCCATTAGGAGTGGTGAAGGGGAACAGGGGCGAGGGGAGGGCCCTGACAATGTGAGAGCATGCCCTAATGTGTTTGTCTATTAGCTCCACTAGTCTTGTGATGCTGGTCCAAGGACTTTGGTCCTCTGTGTCCGTGTCTGCAGGCGGCTGCCCAAGGAATGCTGCTCTCTTCTTTTAGGTCCTACAGGCTGGACCTGCAGCCAGATATGCAGTCTAGTCTTGGACTGCTGCTGTACTTGCATTGACTTGAAATGCCAACTTATCTGGATCTCTCTCTCTCTCTCTCTCTCTCTCTCTCTCTCTCTCTCTCTCTCTCTCTCTCTCTCTCTATGCTCTCTGTATGTGGCGCGCCGGCGTTCCACTCCTCTGTGTGTTGTGCGCCCGGACGCGTGGAATGCTCGGGGACACACAACACAGCAGCAATATTTTTTGTTCCCAAGCCCCGTAACTGTATTTCGCTCCAAAACGGATCGTGCATTCCGCAGCTCGCTGCGTTCCGTTAACTAGGTTTAGGCCCAACTCACTGAACTCAACGGCCGGGACTCTTAATGAAGAGAACGCATCGAAGAGAATTAAGAGTTCTCAGAGTCGCGGCTGTCCCGCTGAATGAAAGGGGGAAGGAGAGGCCGGGCAGAAGAAAGCGAGGTCTCTTCTACGTCGGCAGATGGCTGAGAGGACCGAAATGTAACCGCTCCCAACGTCGACTCCAATAAACATGTCAAATCCGATGAAGCAATTTAACCCTGGATAAAAAAATTGTTTGGATGAGCGTATATTTGAACAAAAAGGCCCCAGTTTTTTTTTTTTTAATGCTGAAAGTGTCTTCACACACACACACACACACGCACGCACACACACACACACACACACACACACACACACACACTCTCACTCACACACAATCAAACAGACATGGTGTCTGACCCCTGAAGACATATTTGTCTCTGGAACATTCTGAGGCCATTTAGGCGCTGTTAACTAATGTGTAATGTTTCTCACATGTCGGCCTCCATTTCCCAACTGAGCACAGAGACAATAGGGACTATTCTTAAGTGTTCTTAGCCCCGCAGATATGGATCAAACACACATTCACAGATGATACATGGCCACACAAAAGGGTGTGTGTGTGTGTGTGTGTGTGGGTGTGTGTGTGTGTTTGTGGGGGGTTGCGTTTTGTGATGTGCTGTTGTGTGCATGCGCATGTTCCAGACTGCTATCTTTTTGTTTGATTAGCTGTGTCAGCGGCATCCATCTTAGGTGAAAAAGGCGTGGGCCCATGAATTCCATCAAACCTACAAATAATAAAGTGATGCCAAATGTCAGTCAGGGAGAGAGAACGCTGATGATAGTATTAATAATAACAGTATTCACCCGTCAAACTCACTCACTCACTCACACACACACAGATACAGAAGCAAGGTTTGGCCTCTGATATGCAAAGCAGCATCGTCAGCGTGTCCGGGGTGTCTGTCTGTTTGTCCGTCCGACTCTCTGTCAATCTGTTAGTCGTTTTTCATCAAACTGACACGCGGGCTCAAAATGTCAAGACTGACAGATCAACACAGAGCTACAGTATTGTGATGTGTCCACTGTCTTGTTCCACTCATGTGGCACCGCTGCTCGTGGTGTGTGTGTGTGTGTGTGTGTGTGTGTGTGTGTACTCCATAGCCAGGCCGTCGGTCTGCCTACAGCTAATCTCGACTCTATTCTCTGTGCACTTAATGCGTCGGCCTGCTCTCCCTCGCGGCGCTCTCCAATGCCCACGTCTTCTTTTGTTGTCCCTTTAAAGTGATGTAATAAAGCAGTGACAGGGCGGCCCGGGGGCTGGGACACTGACAGAGACAACCCAGCGTGGCGGCAGCCAGGAAGACAGTTAGAAAGGCAGCCAGGCAGGCAGCAAGACAAGTAGGCAGGCAGCCATGTAGCTAGGCAGCCATTCAGACAGGCAAGCGGCAAGGCAGGCAGGCAGGCTGAGAGGGGACCAGGCGTTAAAGAGGGGTTACTGCCACCAGACAGATTGGAAGTGTCATTTTCCAAAACAGCGGCCGTGTCGTCCCTGCCGTACGTGGAGCCACGGCCCTGTGCTTAACGATTGCCTTTGGGTGTTAATAAAAACCCTGTGAACTCGTCCCCTTTTACTGCTGGGCAAACACTGTTCCCCCAATCTATTCAAAACTCTCCCTGCCGCACCCTTTGTGCTACGCCACCTCCCTGCTGACCGTGTCGAGCCCTTATCAGGGGTGGTGCGAACACATTGCACCTCAGGTTGTGCAATCTAGGAAGTAAATGCAAATGTGACTCTGTGGTTTCCATAACTATTTCTTAATAAGGGGTTCTGGCACTCCGTCGCCTTAGGGACAGGCATATTCCTCCCGCAATCAATTTAAATATTCAGATGCTTTCCAGGGACTGTTAATGGTGAGGGAGGTCACCGAGCCAATAGGAAAACAAGCGCTGTGCGTGTGTACTTTTAGCGTTTCA
>JAPMUY010002355.1:30000-35000 GCA_026901105.3 Galaxias olidus | reverse complement strand
GGGTGCAAATTCGTAAATTCATATGCTATATGTACCGCTATGAATTTGCACCCCGATGTTCAAACTGTATTCAGTATACGTTATAGTATTTACTCCGCAGGTGTGGTGTGTGTGCTTTTGCTGGCTGGGGAGTTTTAGTGGTGATGGGGTTTCCTTGTATGAGAATGCGTGTGGGCGCCCGCTCATGCGTTTAAGACGGACTGGCCGGCGTGCTGATCTGGCCACCTGGAGGTCTGTGATCAGTGACACGGGCACACGAGCGCACCCTACCCCACTCTACCCCACCCTACCCCACTCAGAGTGGAGGCAGCAGTCCAGTGTTTGTGCTTCCTGCTGCGGGGGGGGGGGGGGGGGGGGGTGTAATGGAGCCACCTGGATCTCCATCCACTCCTGAGATCCGGGACCAGGATCTGTGTTCTTACAGCCACCACAATATCACCTCTGTCCTCCCTCGCATACTTACAGCCCTGTGGCGTGTCCTCTGCAGAACCAGTCGGTCCGCCTGTGCGTGTGCGGGTGTGTGTGTGGGTAGCTGTGCGTGTGCGTGTGTGTGTGTGTGTGTGTGTGTGTGTGTGTGTGTGTGTGTGTGTGTGTGTGTGTGTGTGTGTGTGTGTGTGTGTGTGTGTGTGTGTGTGTCGCTGCTGCCCCCATCGTGAGCAGTAGAGTGTGAATATGCTATTCTTAGAGAGAGGAGAAAAGGGCCTGACTCAGGCCTCCCACAGGGGAAGGCCCCCTCAAACGACACAAACATTCTGTCACGCACACGGACACACACACACGCGGACACGCTGTCCTCCACACACACATGCACATGCACGCATAAGCACACGCAGCCTCTCTGATTTCCAGGCACTTAGTGTGATGTAAGAAAGAGTAAGGGAAGTGGAGAGCAACACCGAATAAAGACACTTTGTGTGTGTGTGTGTGTGTGTGTGTGTGTGTGTGTGTGTGTGTGTGTGTGTGTGTGTGTGTGTGTGTGTGTGTGTGTGTGTGTGTGTGTGTGTGTGTGTGTTGTGGCTGTCTTTCTGCTAAGCCCGTTAGAGCTTCAAGCCGGCGATCAGAGGACGTGTTCAGGTGGTTAACACTCGGGCTCCATTCCTCTCCTCAGCTCTCGGCCATCTGGGCGGATGCACGGAGGAAGAGGAAGGGAGGGTGGAGGAGGGGTGGAGGGGCAGTGTCCATTGATTGGTGTTGTGCGAGGACTCGGCTGTAGAACGGCGCTAAGCTGCTTTTCATCCCCTCTCTGTCAGTCCATTGGAGCCGTGGTCCACCGCCACTCAACACAGAGAAAGACTGCTTTTCAGGACCACTACAGGGGCCCCGGGCGGGGGGGTGTAGGTGGGTGTGGGTGTGGGTGTGTAGGGTGTGTGGGGTAAAGAGTGTTGTCTCACACCAATACGATTGGGACTTTCTCTTTTTAAGAACTCACCTCGTTTCAGAGAGAGACAGTAATAGTCTAGGAGAATGAAAAAAATAAGTGCTTTGCCTTGTTTGAAATGGCGTTCCTGTGTGTGAGTGTGTGCATGTGTTTAGGTCGTGTATTAGGTGGTTGACAGTGTTAATCTCTGCCACTCTTTGAGTCTAAATCTGCTGTTTTGCTCAGCAGTGAAATCCAAGTGTAGATGGGTCTAGCCTGACAATAAAGTGCCAGTGTCTCTCTCTCTCTCTCTCTCTCTCTCTCTCTCTCTCTCTCTCTCTCTCTCTCTCTCTCTCTCTTTATCTCTCTCTCTCTCTCTCCTCCTTTCTCTTCTACTCTTTCAACCCTTCACATGTCACACTTTTAATCATTCTTCCCTGAGCTCCCTGTTGAGTCGTTTCTGTGGTAGTTTTGTTTGACTTCACAAACAAAGGTGATTGGCTCGTTAGACGTCTGCCTGCGTCCATGCACTCAGAGTTCATTTGCGTGTGTGTTCTTTTTGTTTGTTTTTTCCCCCCGTTTATGTACACATGTGCATGTGTTTCGTTTTGTGGTCAGACCTTGGCAGGTTAGTAATTAGTGCGGGGGGAGGGGGGCGGCAGGGCAGCGGGGGCGGGGGGCCGGGGGCTGGGGGGACAAAGCGCTGCTTTATAATGTGGCCATTGTGGTGGTGCATTAAGGCCCTCTTTGTCTCATGGCCCACAGGGCTAATGATTCCCCAACAGCAGGTGAGAGGAAAAGCCTCTCTCGCTCACAATCGCTCTCTCCCTCTCTCTCTCTCTCTCTCTCTCTCTCTCTCTCTCTCTCTCTCTCTCGCTCTCTCTCGCACTCTCGCTCTCGCTCTCTCTCTCTCTCTCTCTCTCTCTCTCTCTCTCTCTCTCTCTCTCTCTCTCTCTCTTTCTCTTTCGACCTCTCTCTCTTTCTCACTCTTTCGTCTCGCTCTCCCTTTTTCCTCCCTCTTGAATTCCCTCCCTCAGTTGTACTTGCTCTCTCTCTTTCTCGGTCGTTCTCTCTCTCCCTCCCTGCCTCCCTGCTGCTGTTGCCATTAGGGAGAGCTGCCGCTGTCTTTATTACAGCAAATGGACTTTAAATGAGCTTTACTGTCATGTTGGCCGTCCAGCTGAAACCCTCTCTCCCCCCCTCTCCCCCCTCCCCTCCCTCTCTCCTCCAGAGGCCCCCAGCATTGAGAGACTGTTGTCCAAGGACTGGAAGGACAAGCTGTTGGCCATGGGCTCAGGGCACTTTGGAGAGATCAAAGGTACAGTACCAGCCCTCTGTTGGACTGCCGCGGGGTCGCACGGGGTGTAGACAGGACGTCCTGAACGGAACAGTCCTGTATGTAAACCAGAGAGAGGGGGGTGGGGGGCAGGGTCTAGTTTATAACCAGCACCCATTAGCGAACAACTGCACGTGTGTAATGTGAGCGCAACGGAAAAACAAAACGGTAAACGTCGGTTAGGCTACGGAGAGAAATCGCGTGGAAGCAAGCGAGCAGAGGGAAAGAGAGGAGAAGCGCGAGAGAGGGAAGAGGAGAGAGAGAGAGAGAGAGAGAGAGAGAGAGAGAGAGAGAGAGAGAGAGAGAGAGAGAGAGGCACTCTCAGTGTGGCGCGAGCGTGTGCTCCACCAGTAATTGAGCTTCATTAAGAAGTGAGGAAATATGTAATCAAAGAGTGTGGCTGAGCAGTGCCGCTGCTGGGAGGGAGCTCCATTGATCAAACCCTCCCCAAGTCTCCTGCCGCTCTGACATTTCAGTGTGGGAGCGTCCCGCCTGGCACGGAGCAGACCAACAGCTGGAGAGGAGCATCAGGGGGGTGTGTGTGCGCGTGCGTGTGAGAGTGTTTGTGTGAGAAAAGACACAGAGGGGAGGAAGGGGGAGAGAGAGATAGCGACTGGGAGAGAGAGAGAGAGAGAGAGAGAGAGAGAGAGAGAGAGAGAGAGAGAGAGAGAGAGAGAGAGAGAGAGAGAGAGAGAGAGAGAGAGAGAGAGAGAGAGAGAGAGAGAGTGTTCAAGTCAGTGAGGGCGTACTTTCATTTGTTTGTCAGTGTGCGTGTGTGTGTCTATATGTGTGTGTGTGTGTGTGTGTGTGTGTGTGTGTGTGTGTGTGCATGCGTGCGTGCGTGCGTGCGTTATTTGATTTGGAGTCCCTGTTGAATTCCACTGAAGAGCCTCTGTGGTGAACAAAGTCATAGTGAGCAGACAGTTCCTATTCCGTGGGCCTTCTTGAGATCCATCGGATAAGAGGCCCCCTGCCGCGCCGCGACCAGACCGCACTCTCTCCGCGGAGCGCGCCACGACCCGATTGTAACGCGGACGCGCCCTAGACGCTTCAAAGTTGGAAAAATCACAGCCATCATAGAGTTTTCTGAAGGACTGTTTGTTTTGTTTTTTGAAACCGTTGAACGCGGGATTGATATAGCGTTTCGGACAATAGAGTCTGCTCTAAGTGAGGAGGGATCATATCTCTCCTCTCCCCCTCCTCAGCCACAGTCCATCCCGCTCCGTCCAAACTCCCTCGGACACTCTATTTTTTTTTCTCTACTTCTACCTGTTTTTTTTTTCTTGTATCCGGTGCTTCCTTTCTACTTATCCTCCCTTCCTCTTCCCCTTCCTCTTCCTCTCTACTTTCTCCAGCGTGTCCCTTTCCGGGGGCGGGGGCCTGAGGGGGGGTTATCAGTTAAGCCGAGTTGTTCATTAGCTGGCAGAGTGTGGTGACAACTATAACATTGTTACAAATGACTTCATTAGGGTGTGTGTGAGGGGGGCGGGTGGCTGGGAATCTGCCTAAGGAGGTCTGCGGGCAGAGAGGAAAGCAGTTATTGATCCGCGCTGCACCTCCCCGCTGCCGAGGAAACCAACGCAGCCACTCTGATTGATGGGCCGATAAGAGTATTTGTTAACATGCCACTGCGTAAGGGTGTGTGTGTGTGTGTGTGTGTGTGTGTGTGTGTGTGTGTGTGTGTGTGTGTGTGTGTGTGTGTGTGTGTGTGTGTGTGTGTGTGTGTTTGTGAGCGTGTGTTTGTGTGTGTGTTTTCAAACCCCCTCGCAATACTTAAATGCTATCAGACATTGCTTTCCTGGAGGTTAGAGTTGGATAGATATTTGGAGGGATGGAGGTGTATTGAAGAGTAAAAGCTCGCTGCGTACCCCTCCTCCTCCTCCTCCTCCTCCTCCTCCTTGTCCTCCTCTGTCCAGGCTCCTGGTCAAAGCCCCCATTCTAGGAGACAATCAGCATTCCTCCCCTGTTTAGGGAGTGGGGGTCGGACCTCTTTGATCCCTGTACCCGTTCACCTTCCCCTCCCCACCCCCCACCCCCCTTTCTCTCCTCCACCCCTACCCCCTCCCTCGTCGCTCTCAGTCACCCCTCTCTCTTCTGCTGGATGAACTGACGTTTTTAACACAGGGTTCTTTCTTGTCTCGGATCCCCCCCCCCCCCCCCCCCCCCACCAGCCCCCCTCTTCTCTCTCGCTCTCTCTCCTTCTGAAAGGTTGGTCTGTGAGCTGTTAAGACAGCGCCGCGTTTATTTTTCCACCGGCCACTGCTCCGACAGTTGCCTTTATTGTCCATTGTTGGTGGAGAGGGAGGG
>JAPMUY010002355.1:0-27500 GCA_026901105.3 Galaxias olidus | reverse complement strand
ATGGCAGGCCATCAGCCCTGTGTTCTGTGACTACCTGCAGATGTGTGTCTCCCTTCCCCAGGGGTCTGACTTGTACTGTTTACACACACACACACACACACACACACACACACACACAGAGAGAGAGAGACACACACACACGCGCACACACACACACACACACACACTCAAACTGCAAACAAACAGAGCCCACACAAGCTTCGGCGAAAAGTGTGGCGGATAACTCACATCTTGCTATTGTCCTTGGTCTCCTTTTTTAGATTGCCAGACAGCAGCAGCAACTTCTGCAGCAGCAACACAAAATCAACCTCCTGCAGCAACAGATCCAGGTGAGGCCTGTGTGTGTGCGTGTGTGTGTGTGTGTGTGTGTGTGTGTGTGTGTGTGTGTGTGTATGTGCGTCTGTGTGACTGTGTGTGTGGATGTGTGTTTGTTCGTCTTTGAGACAAAACAATAGGCCCCTTCCAATGTTTTTCTGTCAGAAATCAGCAATCAGGCTTTCTGACCATTCCAGGCGGAACACATCATTCTCCCTCATACACGAAACCCCTGGGTTGCACAAAAACAAACGCTCTGAAACACACAACTCCCTCTCACTCACTCAGACGCACACAAGCACAAACACACACAACCACTATCAGCCAGATCCCACAGCCACCTCCACCAACAAACTATCGACTCTGCAACTATCGGCACACACATTTTGGCTTGGTAAAAAATAACAACTCATTATCGTGTTCGTGGCTACACATTGAGAGAACACCAGTTAAATGCAACGTATTTGATTGGAACGTCCGACCGTTGATCAGCGTATGTTAAGGCAACCGGACATTTCTCTACTCTGCTCATGGGAGGAGTCCCATGTTGTGACCCTGTGTGAGTGTGTCCAGAGGGCTATGGTGGGATGTGTGTGTGTGTGTGTGTGTGTGTGTGTGTGTGTGTGTGTGTGTGTGTGTGTGTGTGTGTGTGTGTGTGTGTGTGTGTGTGTGTGTGTTGTGTGTGTGTGTGTGCAGAGTCTTGCACACTGCCCCCTCTGTCTCCCCGCAGGTGTCTGGGGAGGGAGCAGACCTTTGTCTGCACAGGCCAGGCAGATGACACTGATTTGCTTGATCAAGTCAGACCTTTGTCTCAGGCAGGGACCATCCAGGACGCTCCTACCACACACACACACACACACACACACACACAGACACACACACACACACACACACACTCTCTCTCTCACACACACACACACATAGACGCAAACATGCACACGCACACACACACACACACACACACACACACACACACACACACAAATATGCACACACAAAGATGCACTTAGATAAGTTGCCCATTCCATTGAGTTTTCCATCCACTGTTTGTGTGATAAGAGACCTTGTATACTGTATGAGTTAGTGTGTGTTTGCCTGTGTGTGTGTGTGTGTGTGTGTGTGTGTGTATGTGTGTGTGTGTGTGTGTGCGTGCGCGCACATACTTGTGCAAAGAGCAGCTGTGTTTGTTTGTCCTGTGTGTTGTTGTAAGTTCATGGGACAGCTAATGCGTGTGTTTCTCCATATTGTTTTTATGTGTGCGTGATTATGTGAGTTTGTGTCTGTGTGTGCGCGCGCGTGTGTGTGTGTGTGCTTGCAGCAGCTGTGTGTGTCAAGCCATAAACACGTCCGCTCTTGATTCACTCCCTCACGACCCGGGGAGACAAAGCTCTCCTTTCCCATGACTTTGCAACCTTTTCCCAAACAAGCGTTTCTCCATTGAGCGGCCGAACAATAGTTTCTCACAAGCAGGGACAGCTGAACGCAGCCTCGTTAGGGAAACCCAATCACAGGGGCTTATCTCTGGGACACAACACACACACACACACACACACACACACACACACCAAACACACACGTCCACACACAAAATCAAACAATTACGTACACACATCCCGCACACACACTCAACTCATGATCAAACACACACTCCTCATCATCAAAGCGTTGGTCTTGAAATACACTGCTTAATCATTCATGAAGAGATTGTCAACACAATCCCACAATACAATGCCCTGCCAGAGAAGGGACGTTAGGTTTGCTGTGTGTGTGTGTGTGTGTGTGTGTGTGTGTGTGTGTGTGTGTGTGTGTGTGTGTGTGTGTGTGTGTGTGTGTGTGTGTGTGCGCGTGTGTGTGTGTGTGTGTGTGTGTGTGTGACAGAGTGTGCATGAGCGTGCGCGGGTGTGTGTCCTTGGCTTTGTTGAGAACAAACCCCAAAGGGCCTCTGAAGAATGCTTTCAACTGTCCACTGGACGAGGTGGTGAAATAAATAGGCAGCTCATAAAAAAGCAAAGAGAGTGACACACTTCCATCATTAAAGTAGGTTATTTATTGTCCTTGTCCCAGCTTTTGTTATTTTATTTTAATTTTTTTCACTGAGAACACAGTAGAATATATATACAAACATACGTCCACTAAGTGGGTCAATAGTATTACATTTGCTAGCCATCTGCTAGCTAACTACCTAGTGGAGAGCCATTTAAAAGGCCAGACACAGTGGCGACGCTAGCTAACCAGCCTCTATAGGGGAGCTGTGAGGGACAACCTACATCTGTGTGCTTTAACTCAATAACTCTACCCGGTAACAGAGGGCACAGCCACAAATCAGCCAGTGGTAACTCTTGGCCTCTTAGCCAATCAGTCTCAATAGATTAGCCTAATTATCAACTAGCCTGACAGATTTAGTTTAGTTATCTCTAAGTGGGAAAGGTTTGAAGAGAGTGAATCTTTGGCCAAAGCATACCTTTTTTCCGGACTATTCCCACATTTATTCGGACATTTCACCAACATAAAGACCTCGCACACACAAAGGCGTGTACACTTCTCCTCTCCTGTAACCCCCTCCTTCCTTTCTCAGGCCCCCTGGTAAGGGCCATCTTGTTATTCTCCTCGGGGTGACCAGCTTTCCTCACACTCCTTTCATTGTAATTAAACAAGCCGTCGCTAAGGCACTGCCGGTGTTGCCGGGGACCATCGTTGCCATGTGTTCTTTGAGGTGTGGATGAAAGAGGCACACCTGCCGAGCGCCTGGAGTGTGTGCACGCACGCGCCGCCCGGCGTTCACATGCACACGTGAACACGCGCAACCGAGTGTAGCATGAATTCGACGTACACGTTTATGTTAGCTATTGATATGGTTGGACAATAGAGTGTGCGTGCCATTGAATCACAGCTCCAATGGATCTGCGGTCCCCTCCCTGCAGTCTCTCAGAGGGGGGGAGCTAACCTGCAAGCAGCAGCGCTAACTAAGCCTACGAGCAGCCCAGAGGCGAGCGGAGAGGGACGGACAGCCACCTGACGTGATGTTTACGGCAGGTCCCAGACCATGTGACAGCGACGGCTAACAGGCGTCTTCTGAGGGGAGGACTCAAAGCCCCTGCTCGCCCACCCCCGCCCGCCCCTGCGAACATAAACTCAATAAAACGGACGGCCACACGCATGTCAAACTGGATCTGCCCTAACATAACTCAATCAGCCGGGGCACTACCTCCACACGGCCATAAGCCAATTTGGTCCTGTCGGAGAGGGGACCCGGGAAGGCGAGCGGGAGATAACACTGACACACACACTCTCACACGCACCCACACGCACGCACACAAGCCAATTCTCTCCCACCAGCTAACACGCACCCTCGCATCCGCGCACAGGAGTCGCCTGCGCACCTCCGCATCCTGTGCAAAGGAGCGTACTACCCAACTGGCTGTGTAATTGTTTAATTTGTCTCATTACGCGGAAGCGAGTGTAATTGGTGTTTCCCCACTGTGTCGTTCACTGGTTCTGTGAACCGGGCTGTCTTACCTACCCGCCGCCTGAGTGTGTGTGTGAGTGTGTGTGTGTGTGTGTGTGTGTGTGTGTGTGTGTGTGTGTGTGTGTGTGTGTGTGTGTGTGTGTGTGTGTCGTCTTCAACACTCTCCCTGTCCTCTGTTAGCTCTTCTGCTCCTTTTTTTACTCTTCTATCACACCCGCTCACACACACACGTACACACACACACACATCCTAGTCCTAGCCAGTTACCTAAGTGAGTGGTGTTAACTGCAGGTCTCCTCTCCTTCCCGCTGCCACTTAATGGCTCATATTTGAGAAGGACACAGTGAAGCAGATGGGCACAGAGCTATGCCCACCTAGGGCTCCCAGCCGACCAACACACACACACACACACCCTCACGCACACTCACACACACACACACACACTCACACACACACACACACACACACACACACACACAGACATGCACACACGCACACAGACACACACACACACACACACAGACACACACACACACACACTGCTGACGCACTGCCTGAGCTACAAGCTAATGGGAGGCTAATAAAAGTGTGTTGGTGTGCCGCTGCCGAGCCACTCTGTTTCATTAGGCCATCATCACACAGAGGTGCCTTTGGCTCACGGAAAGACCTGTTAACCAAAAAAAAAGACACACTTCCAATCGCATTCAACTGCCACGGGGGGGGTGGGGGGGGGGGGGTGGTGGGATAGAATCAATGGAGGTGAGTTTTCCGTCTGTTATCCACGGTGAGGCACGAGAAAGACTCCTTTTGTCCCCCAGACACGGGGCTGGGCTGTGAGCTCCCATTGTGGTGCTGCTCCTCTCACCCAGAGCCAATCATTAACCCCTGATTAGAGCGGGAATGTCAGGTGTGTGCCCAGAGCGCTGACACAATGACAGCACACGGTCCCCGAGGCCTGGGAAACTCCAAAGGTGTGTTCCGATAACAACGCTCCCACTGACACCCGGTGGGTGTGTGTGTGTGTGTGTGTGTGTGTGTGCGTGTGTGAGTGTCTGTCTGCGTGTGTTTTTCTCTGTTTTTGTTCGCGAGCTTTGTGTGTTGCCTGAGCGAGGGCGGGCAACTCTGCGCGTAGCTCCGCGGTTGTGTCGTCTGCGTGGAAGCCATTGTGACCTTAGCTCAGCGTCACAGTCCCAGCAGGCTGGCCAGTAATAGCCCTTGTCCTGTGAAACTTAATGGACTCTCGCACGCGCCCAGGCTGATATTCCAAGCCAGCTTTGTGAAAGTGCCCTATTCTATCTTCAGCACAAATTAATTATTGGTTGTATGGCTGCTCGTCCCCCCTCTCTTCTAGAGTAGGTCAGCAAGGGCCTGCATTAATTGCTGGAGCATATGGTTTGAAACAGATTTTAGCTTTGGGACCCACACTTTACCGGGGATATTTTTTCGCACAGTCAGATGTGAGCCATATTGTGGATGCTGGCAGCTATTGTTCCATTCATTTACTTCATAGAGCTAATTACTCCCCGATAATAACTTTACCTTGGAGTTGTTCTCCGCCGCGTGCCAACAAACCTGTTCACACCACATATGTTAATTATCGGCACATCTTCATTATGCTCCGAACGCTTTAAGTTCAAGCTGTGCCGCCTGGCGACCGGCGCGGAGCGCGCTCGGCTGCCAACTCCACACTTCTCCTTTCTCCTTTCGCTCCCTCCGACGCGTTTGCTTCTTTAAACATTTTCTTTCTCTTTCTCTCCCTCTCCCTCTCTCTCTCTCTCTCTCTCTCTCTCTCCCTCTCTACTTTGAAAGTCGCAAAGAAAAAGTTTTTGCACGTTTTCCTCGCGCTCATCAAAAGTTGTTTGTTTTGTTTTTACCTTTGCCGCTGTTGTTCGTAGTTTTCCCTCTGTTGTCGTTTGTGAGTGCTGATTAGAAGCAGGCGGCGGGGGGGTGGTTCTGGAAGTTTCTGTGTCTGTCTGCAGGTTTGGACCGTAATGAAACCAGCCCCACTGCTGTCTCTCTCTCTCTCTCTGTCTCTCTCTCTCTCTCTCTCTGTCTCTCTCCCTCTCTCCGAGTACAGTAGCCGGCCGTTTTGTCTGTACGTCGTCTCCGTGTTCCTTCACGTTGGATCTGACGGAGAGGAGCAGAACACTATGTCCCCATCCCGTCAGACGGTTTAGATGTCTGTTTGCCTTTATGTGGAGATCTGTGCCCTGCCTGATAGATCTGCCCCCCTCTTTCTCTCTCAGATGTGACTTCTGAAAGCAGGGTTTCTTCCAGTGGCAGCCCACAATCTACTATCTCTTTCTTACTCTCTCTTTTTTTTTTCTTGTGGCTGGAGAATAATAATCATGAGGGGTAGCCAACTGTTAGGCTAACTCACTCAAGTCATACTGTGTCTAAATTGTGTCTAAATTTCATTAGCCCGTGCAGGTCCAGTGATTGGCAGCCTTGGTAGTGAACCTTCAACCTCATGTGTTGTTGCTTGCCATGTTTTTCTAAGTCGACAGCCTGTGTTCTCATTACGACATCTGGCCACGAACACATAAACACACACATACACACACACACACACA
Organism: Galaxias olidus; assembly: GCA_026901105.3. Lineage (NCBI taxonomy): Eukaryota > Metazoa > Chordata > Actinopteri > Galaxiiformes > Galaxiidae > Galaxias > Galaxias olidus. Next base: position 21,146 of record JAPMUY010002355.1, on the reverse strand, counting down.
CACACACACACACACACACAATAGTCTGTTCATCAGCAAACCTTTAATCCTCTTGCACATCATGAGCAACTTCATAGGTGTACGTTAATCATTGTGTGTGTGTGTGTGTGTGTGTGTGTGTGTGTGTGTGTGTGTGTGTGTGTGTGTGTGTGTGTGTGTGTGTGTGTGTGTGTGTGTGTGTGTGTGTGTGTGTGTGTGTGTGTGTGTGTGTGTGTGTGTGTGTGTGTGTGTGCGCGCGCTCCCTCCTATGGCCAGCTGTTGTGAGGGGATTAGGAGGGTTAATAGCTCACCCAGATGGAGCTGATGCTATTGTCCCCTCTACTCCAGGCCAAAGGCTAAATGTAGGGGATGAGCACGATAGACTCACGACACCAAAGGGGCAAGAAGAGAGAGCCCAACAGAACATAAAAAATATGGAGAGAGAGAGAGAGAGAGAGAGAGAGAGAGAGAGAGAGAGAGAGAGAGTGCATAAGGAGTAAGATGGCGACCCCCATTACTATAGTTCTAGTGTTTTGTTAGTGGAGGTCAAGGAGAGAAAGAGAGGGAGAGAGAGAGAGAAGGGGAGATAGAGGGGGGGAGAGACAGAGAGAGAGAGAGAGGGAGGAAGGGAGGGAGTGAGGGAGGATAAAGCAGACATGAGGGATGTGCTATCGGGCCCTGTTGTGTCTGCCAGCGCTGCATTATGGCCTAGTGGTGTGTTTATGAGCAGAACAGCTGTCGCAGCGATCTGACTAAACTATTAAAGGATCAGCATATGGACAGTATTTTTCTCTCTCTTTTGCCATTGTGTTTTTATGTCAGACTTGATCTTCTTGTCCCATTGACTCGAAGATGGAGACTTATTGTGGCGTGATTTCTCTGAGCCGCTTAACGTCTTCTTATTGTCTTTGGGGCTTTTGGGAGAGTCTTTGTTCCGGAATGGAGAGAGGTGTGTGTGTGTGTGTGTGTGTGTGTGTGTGTGTGTGTGTGTGTGTGTGTGTGTGTGTGTGTGTGTGTGTGTGTGTGTGTGTGTGTGTGTGTGTGTGTTTGGTTACTTGTACGGGTGGGTGGATGTGTTAGTGAGAGTGTGTAAGTGTAGAAAGACACAGAGAGAGTCATGGGGAAAGATCTAAAAGGAGGAGAGACAGAGAGAGATAAATAAAGGGGGGAGAGACAAAGAGAGAGATGGAGAGAAATAAAGGGGGGAGAGACATGGGGAGAGAAATAAAGGGGGGAGAGACAGAGAGAGACATGGAGAGAAATAAAGGGGGGAGAGACAGATAGAGACATGGAGAGAAATAAAGGGGGGAGAGACATGGGGAGATAAATAAAGGGGGGAGAGACAGAGAGAGACATGGAGAGAAATAAAGGGGGGAGAGACATGAGGAGAGAAATAAAGGGGGGAGAGACAGAGAGAGACATGGAGAGATAAATAAAGGGGGGAGAGACATGAGGAGAGAAATAAAGGGGGGAGATACAGAGAGATAAAAGGATAGATAAAAAAAGGGGGGATAGACATGGGGAGATAAATAAAGGGGGGAGAGACAGAGAGAGACATGGAGAGAAATAAAGGGGGGAGAGACATGGTGTGATAAATAAAGGGGGGAGAGACAGAGAGAGACATGGAGAGATAAATAAAGGGGGGAGAGACAGATAGAGACATGGAGAGATAAATAAAGGGGGGAGAGACAGATAGAGACATTTAAAGAGGGAGCGGACCTTGAGTGTTTTACCAGGCAAAGTAGGACCAAAGACACTATGAAGGCCCCAAATCTCCATCACCAAACCACACACGCTAACACACACGCACGCACACACACACACACACACACACACACACACACACACACACACACACACACACACACACACACACACACACAGACACACATCACTGTGCCTACCTCTGGAGTTGGGTGATGTTCCTTGTGCTCTAAGTGTGCGCAAACCTCCACCTCCTCTCCTCTCTTCTCCCCTCATCTCCTCTCCCCTCCTCTCCTCTCCTCTCCTCTCCTCTCCTCTCCTGGTTCCCTGTGGCTGGATCTGCAGCCAGCTCCTCTCCGGCACATGTCCAATTAGGCCTGAAAGGCAGAGCGGAGCGCCGGTGTCTCTGATTCCGCCCCGCAGGGGGGCCGGTCCAAACGCGTCTCTGGAACGCCTCTCCCTTCTGATCCGGGCACGGGAGACACGCCGCTCACGGTTAACCAAAACGGCGGGGTAATTATGGCGTGGTGGGGGAACCCAAGCGATGGGCCAGACCAGCGTTCCCTCTGCGCTGTGATAGTGTAATTATACACCGCTGCCCACCAGGACTTCTGGTCAGAAGAGACTCAAGCAGGCCCTGGCAAGACAGCCCACTCACAATTGACGGGCACAGCGGATGAAATAGCACACACACACATAAGCACATATCCCCAGATAAGCCCACACTTAAGCTGTGGTATGCACACATGCGCAGGTGGAGGTAGGGAAGCTAGAAAGTGGAAGGAATGTGATGTAGAGAGTGGGAGTGTGCGGGGACAGAGTACTCAAACTCATCCCATCAGCCTCCTTCCTGTCACTCTCTCTCTCTCTCTCTCTCTCTCTCTCTCTCTCTCTCTCTCTCTCTCTCTCTCTCTCTCTCTCTCTCTCTCTCTCTCTCTCTCTCTCTCTCTCTTTCTCTTTCTCTCTCTCTCTCTCCCTCTCTCTGTATGTGTGTAGATATATATATGTAGAGAGAGAGAGAGTGAGAGAGAGCAAGAGAGAGAGAGAGAGAGAGAGAGAGAGAGAGAGAGAGAGAGAGAGAGAGAGATCTATAGGACGTATGTCAAGTACCCCACCTCTGAGTAGCATCTTGTGATTGTACCGTTTTCATCCGGGCCCACGTGATCATGGTCTTTGATCAAATCCATTTGTTACCTCAAGCCTCCATTATGTTGCTCCACTCATGGCAGAGAACTGGAGGGGGAAAAGGAGAGCGGGAGCGTTTCCTGCTCAGGTTAGCCTTTTAGGAAGGTACTGCTGGGGAAATTTCAGGAACCACAAGGCTTACAAAGACAAACGCGTGTCGAATTATGTTTCTTTTTGTGTTGATGTTGCTGAACTGGGGGAGACACTTAAGAAAAGCATACAATATGTTGTAGTGCGATGCTAAAGAGGCAGTTCCTCAGGGACCCCTAACGTGTGTCGCCTAAGTGGAGTCTTACGTCTCCTTATGAGACGATACACCAACCCAACCCTTCTCTCTCTCTCTCTCTCGCTCTCGCTCTCTCTCTCTCTCTCTCTCTCTCTGCGACAACTCTCTCCATCCGTTGCGTTGTGTTCGGTCTGTCAGTCAGGAGTCTTTGTGTTGTTCTTGGCAGAGCACTGTTCAGTGCAACCATCTGTCTCCTACTTCTCTCTGCAGCTCACTCCGACTTCCCTTTGCTGCCAAAGTCACCCAATCGAGGGGCTGTTCTCTCTCTCTCTCTCTCTCTCTCTCTCTCTCTCTCTCTCTCTCTCTCTCTCTCTCTCTCTCTCTCTCTCTCTCTCTCTCTCCTTCCGCTTTCTCTCTCCTTCTCCTATTGAAATCTTGGAAACCTTGTGAAGTCGTATGGCGTGCTGCCGACGTGCGCGCTGAGAGTGAGCCCCTCAGAACAACAGAGGCCAGCTGTTGTGAGGGCTTTGGCCGAGCGCTCCTCGTGACTCAAGCCTTGTCTCAGTTATCTAGAGGGACAGACCACTGACCTCCCCCCCCCACACACACACACACACACACCCTCCCCCTGCTCCCTGTCTCCCACACAGGTGCACAGGAGAAGGGCATAGTGGAGATTGACATGATAGCGTGTGTATGTGTGTGGTTGTGTGAGTGTTTGCGTGTGTGTGTGTGTGTGTGTGTGTGTGTGTGTGTGTGTGTGTGTGTGTGTGTGTGTGTGTGTGTGTGTGTGTGTGTGTGTGTGTGCGTGAGTGTGCATGTTTATGTGTCAGTGTCTGGTGTGTGTGTGTGTGTGTGTGTGTGTGTGTGTGTGTGTGTGTGTGTGTGTGTGTGTGTGTGTGTTTGTGTGACATCTTTGAAATATAACCTTATCTTCAGTCTTCAGTATCGGGTGTGTGTGTGTGTGTGTGTGTGTGTGTGTGTGTGTGTGTGTGTGTGTGTGTGTGTGTGTCTGGTGAACACTGAGGGAATTCTCTGCTCCAGAACAATGGCTGAACCCAGCTGGTCTGGGGGTCCGCAGACTGCTGCCACATCTGTCCCGCTGTGTCCTGATCCCCTCGCTGGTCACAGCAGCTATACCTGGACACACACACACACACACACACACACACACACACACACACACACACACACACACACACACCCTTCTCTATTCAAAATGATCTGTGTTCTGTCGCTGACCTCTGTCTCTGCTTCTGTCTCCTTGTGTCTCTCAGCAGGTCCAGGGTCAGCTCCCTCCATTGATGATCCCCGTGTTTCCTCCAGACCAGAGGACTCTGGCTGCTGCTGCCGCCCAGCAAGGCTTCCTGCTGCCCCCGGGCTTCAACTACAAGCCAGGCTGCAGTGAGTGACACATACACACACACACACACACACACACACACACACACACACACACACACACACACACACACACACACACACACACACACACACACACACAGACACAAGTACACAAACATGTATAGCGGATTTGCGTGCTGATATTAGACGGGATACTTTATAGTCAGACATAAGTGATTTTGACAGAACTGTATGGCTCTGATAGCCGGCACCCGTTTGGTTCCTAAAGTAGCCCCTTTTCAAAGCTGTTTGGTTCTAAAGTAGCCCCTTTTCAAAGCTGTTTGGTTCCTGAGGTAGCCCCTTTTTAAAGCCGTTTGGCTCCTAAGTTAGCCCCTTTTCAAAGCCGTTTGGTTCCTAAGGTAGCGCTTTTTCAAAGCTGTTTGGTTCCTAAGTTAGCCCCTTTTCAGACCCGTTTGGTTCCTGAGGTAGCCCCTTTTCAAACCCGTTTGGTTCCTGAGGTAGCCCCTTTTCAAAGCCGTTTGGTTCCTAAGGTAGCGCTTTTTCAAAGCTGTTTGGTTCCTAAGTTAGCCCCTTTTCAGACCCGTTTGGTTCCTTAGGTAGCCCCTTTTCAAAGCTGTTTGGTTCCTAAGTTAACCCCTTTTTAAAGCCGTTTGGCTCCTAAGTTAGCCCCTTTTCAAAGCCGTTTGGTTCCTAAGGTAGCGCTTTTTCAAAGCTGTTTGGTTCCTAAGTTAGCCCCTTTTCAGACCCGTTTGGTTCCTTAGGTAGCCCCTTTTCAAAGCTGTTTGGTTCCTAAGTTAGCCCCTTTTCAAAGCCGTTTGGTTCCTAAGTTAGCCCTTTTTCAAAGCCGTTTGGTTTCTAAGGTAGCCCTTTTTCAAAGCCGTTTGGTTCCTAAGTTAGCCCTTTTTCAAAGCTGTTTGGTTCCTGAGGTAGCCCCTTTTCAAAGCCGTTTGGTTCTTGAGGTAGAACCTTTTCAAAGCTGTTTGGTTCCTGAGGTAGCCCCTTTTCAAAGCCGTTTGGCTCCTGAGGTAGCCCTTTTTCAAAGCCGTTTGGTTCTTGAGGTAGAACCTTTTCAAAGCTGTTTGGTTCCTGAGGTAGCCCCTTTTCAAAGCCGTTTGGCTCCTGCGGTAGCCCCTTTTCAAAGCCGTTTGGTTCCTGAGGTAGCCCCTTTTCAAAGCCGTTTGGGTCCTGAGGTAGAACCTTTTCAAAGCCGTTTGGTTCCTGAGGTAGCCCCTTTTCAAAGCCGTTTGGTTCCTGAGGTAGAACCTTTTCAAAGCCGTTTGGTTCCTGAGGTAGAACCTTTTCGAAGCCGTTTGGTTCCTGAGGTAGCCCCTTTTCAAAGCCGTTTGGTTCCTGAGGTAGCCCCTTTTCAAAGCCGTTTGGCTCCTGAGGTAGCCCCTTTTCAAAGCCGTTTGGTTCCTGAGGTAGCCCCTTTTCAAAGCTGTTTGGCTCCTGAGGTAGCCCCTTTTCAAAGCCGTTTGGCTCCTGAGGTAGCCCCTTTTCAAAGCCGTTTGGTTCCTGAGGTAGCCCCTTTTCAAAGCCGTTTGACGCCAGTGCCACCGATGACCCCTCCAGTTCTCCTGTTCCTAGGTAACAGACCGACGAGGCTTGCTACAGAACGCTGGTCTCTCTCAAAAGAATGCCGCTTCCAGAAAGCCCCATCCTGTTTACTCTCTCTCCCCTCTGTCCCCCCTCCCCCCCTCTCTTTCTATCTCTGGCTCGGTGTTCTTGGCTCATCCCTTTGTCTCCATGTCTATTTTCTAAAGTAAAAAAGCAACAAAACGCCGCGTCCTGCGGGACATGTTTTTTTGGCCACGGCGCTCCGACTGTGAGGCAATGTGTTGTTTACTGCGAGAGAGGAGCGCCGCGTGCCAGGAGAGTCTGGGAATAACGCGCAGCGCTCCGGGGGGTACACTGACCTGCCCCAGGTTTCCTCACATTAACACGGGACGCCGCCAGAACACGCTTCCAACACGCCTGCCACCCAGATCCAACAGGCAGCCCACACGCCTCCGCAGCCCCGCGCTCCCTCTCCTTCCCCTCGCCGCGCAGGCTGCGCTCGGTTCCCCCCGTCGCACACGGGCGTGGGCATGCGCACGGAACGCGCGTGACCGCGGGCACACACACACACACGCACGCACACACACACGTAGGACATGGTCCATCTCCTCCCCCAGCGCTTCACAGCTTCCCAAACAAGTCCCCTCCATTTCAATTAGAGCCATCCTCACCCACGCCCACCGGCCACTTAAATACCCTCGCTCTCCAGTCAATTGGTGCCGTCTTTTCACTGCCCCAGCCAACTCCCATGGTACTGGCAAGCAACGCGGAGCAAAACCGCGACTTTGTGAAAGTTATCAATTTGGTGTCGTGTTTGCCATAATTAGATGTACAACCTATCGTGCGTTCGATAAATGTGTCACTTGCGCGCGGTCCAAATTTTCATAGTTTTAATAGTTTTAGCCGCGCACTGTTTCGGCGTGGCGACGCAATCAACACTCCACTCCTCCGCCTCTCTCGTCCCCCCCCCATCCCCCACCCCCCACCCCCCTGGCGCTCCCTCTCTCTTCCCGGTCAGTCCATCAGTGAGAACTGGCCGCTGTGTCCAGTAGGGACCCGGGTCGCTGGCCAAGAGCAACATGTTTGCTTTCTCTATTCCTCCCTCCTTTGTTACGGCGGGCCCCAGGAGTAGCATAAATATCTGCTGTGCTGGTGTTTGTTTAGGGAGCAAGAGAGAGACCCATCTCCTAGAATACACAGCCTTGGAATAACTCCCCTCCGCCTCCCCCCAAAGAATGCTTGAACTCTGGAGGTTCCTTAGCCCCTCGTCTTATGGGAAAAAAATTTCTGGAGAGAATGACAGACGTGTCTGTTTTTTTGCACACAAAGTCCTGGCTTTCTCGTGCCTGTTTCGGGGCTGAACACACACACGCACATCCAGACACACACACACACACACACACACACACACAAGAGTCATACTAGGAGAGAGCTTAATTCTGACGGAGCTAAAACGGTGGGCCGCTTTGGGTCCAGAGGCGCGGGGACATGAGAACATTCCGTAATTTCTCTTTTCGTTTTGCCTTTAAATGCTTGTTTGACCGGTTCCCGAGAGGCGGCTGGTGGTATCCGCCGATCGCTATCTGTCGTCCAAAGGGATGACAGCCGCGTCACGTCCCTGTTGATGGGGATGGACGTACGGAGGATGACGGTGTGGTGTTGAACCCTGTCACCCACAGAGCACGCCGTGTCCTGACCTCCGGGCCCGGCCTTTATCTCTCAGTGTCATTACAGCCGGCCTATCTGCACCTGGACACTAATAACCTGCGCCCCTCTCTCTCTCTCTCCCTCCCTCTCCCTCTCTCCCTCTCTCTGTTCTCATCTCTCTCACCTCTAATCTTCTCGGCCTCCTCTGTCTATCTCCCGATTCATCAGTCGGCAGCCATATCCGCCAGAAGGAGAGAGAGAGAAAAGGAGTGAGGGGGGGAGGGAAGAGAGAGTGAGAGAGAGAGAGACTAAGTGGTTGAGAGACGAAAATAGAGAGAAGAAAAACCAAGTCGGTCGGACGCGGAGAAACAAAGGGGAGAGAAGAAAAGGGGAGTTAGCGATAGAGCGAGAGAAAAGGGAGGAAAGAAAGGAGGGTAGAGAAAGGGAAGGGTGGCGTGGCCTGGCTTAATTACGAGCGGGGGGCTACTTTATCAGGCGGCACCTCGGCACTCTTTGTCAGCGCGTATTAGAGAGGAGCACACACAATCAGCCTTTCATTAGGACACCTCGGCCCCACACAATGGAGGGCTTCCCAGCTGCCCGAGGGAGCCGTGCTCAGGTGGCGGCACAGGGGGGGGGGGGGGGGGGGGGAGGGGGGGGAGGGAGGGGGCGGGGGGGGAGGGGGGGTGACCAGGATAAAAGGTGAAGCAAGGGGAGGAGGGAGGGGTGAGGATGGGGATCTTGGATGTCAGAGACAGCGCGCCGTGTTTTGGGGGTGGGTTTTGGGGCGAAAGGGAGGAAAGAAGAGAGAGGAGGGTGTTTTAAACTGACGGATGGCGCGTTGGAAAGTCCACTGCAGAATAGAGGGAGGGGTTGGGAAGGATGGAACACGATGGACTGAGAGATACTCCACGGTGGGAGACACATGTAACTTTCCTTTGGTTTTCTCCTTCCCGTGCAGGTGACCCTTACCCACTCCAGCTGATCCCCACTACTATGGCAGCCGCCGCCGCGGCAACCCCGGGCCTGGGACCCCTCCAGCTCCAGGTAAGACCCAGAGAACCACGATTAAAAGGAGCTCCCACTCAAAACCGTCCCGTGTTTTGTTGGCCTCCAGAGCACTGGCGTCTTAGAGGAGATGGCGGTTCAGGGCCCAGTCGGGCTGGGGTGGAAGTGCACTCATACCTTTTGTCTCCCTGAACCAGAGAGATAGAGAAAGTGAGAGGAAGAGAAAGATTGAGTGGCAGAAAAAAAAAGAGAAAAGTGTCCTTGGAAAGGGAGAGGAGCAGGAAGGAGTTGGCACTAAAGTGCTCCCATTGTGTCTTCTCGGTATGAAAGGAGCCATGACAACATAAGCACGTACAGATCCAACAATGCCGTGTGCCACATGAAGCAAAATAAAGAACAAACCTTTTTTTGAGGGCTGCTGCAAATGATGATAAAAGCATAAAGTCGTCTCCTTCCCCTCTCAAATGTTTTCTTTTTTTTTTTATCCTCCGAGCTACACACACCCGATCGCGCACACGCGCGCACATCGACGCACACTTTAACATGCGTGTGAGAGAGTGGTTTGCCATTTGCTCAGTTTGCATCCGATAAATTTAGGGAGGGAAAAAAAGCGAGTGAGCGAGAGGAAATGGAGAGCGGAGAGGGAGGGAACATCTGCTGCTCCACTCTGGAAGGATGAGCCCCATCGTTTAGGAGCTGGCCCTGGCTCTGCATATTTAGACTAAATGGCCTATCGCCTGTTAATTGTGACCCACGCAACAGCCCTTCTACCCAGACCCCCGCCGGCTGCCTCAGGACCCCTCTCCCAGGGGTTAAGAGCCGGCGCGGCCGTCCTCTCTCCTGCCTGTCTGAAACACATTAACCTCTGGAGCTGGCCGCCGATAAGGCCCACAGTCTGCCCTTTGTCACCCCGCCACCTATTATCAGTCTGGGGACACGAGCTACGCACACACACACTAACACACACATAAACTGCCATACACACAAACGTCTGAATTAGAGAAACAGCTGCACAAACACACATCTCATCATGCATATTAATAGTCGTGCGTACACTCTCAGCTACGTTGTCTCCCCTCTTAATCTTTCTCTCCCCAGCCACTTTGAGTCTAGGGCTAGCTGACACTGTCTAGCAGATCGTGTGTAACCTGGCTCATGTACCCAAGGTCCCACAATAGTTGAGAAGAGGCACATCACTGTAAATGGCCCTCTGTCTCCAGTAGGATTTCATTATAATAAACCTGTGTGTTCCTATATCGTTTCAATGGTGGTCCCCTGTGAACTTCACACAGTATACAATCTCGGCTCCCTATGTTGAGTTGTGGGGAGAATCACTCAAATCTGTGATTCAACAGCAAGCAATGGAAATTGGTTTAAGTAGAATGAAAGAGAAAAATTGTTAAATACAAAAATGAAAAGTACAAATAAATAAAAAAATACAAATTGTAGGGAGCTTTCTTTCTTTAAATCCTCTGGAAAATAAAACAGCCAGATTAAGGCTTTGTTACAAAGAAAGTGTAGCTTACTGCTGTGTATTTCCTCTGGGATGCTCCCTCTGGGCTTGGTCAGGCAAACAGAACAATTACCTGCCCTCAGGTCACTGTGGCTGAGGCTGAAGGGAGACATACACTGGGGCCAGGGCAGAACACGTTGACACCCACCGGTGACAACACACACACGCATACACATACACACACACACACACACACACACACACACAAACACACACACACACACAAACATACACACTCCAGTTCTCTGCCTCTCTCTCCGTCCCTCATACACAGACAGTACAGTACAAGCTGATCCATCTCAGAACAAGGTCCGATACAATAGCTGTGTATTTGTGTTGTCAGCGTATGCTTTATGACACCTAGTCACCAGCAGTGCTCATACTTTGACGCTATCGGCCTGGTCTTAAGCAGGAGGCTCATCCGCGACAACATGAGATTGGTAGTGGTGAGTCCTCGTCGGATCAACAGAAAGGTGGCACGCAAGTCAAGTGGGATGTTTGTTTGAGTGTAACCCCATCAGTGTTATGGTGGGATCTGCCCGTCCAGCAGAATACGAGGTCAGCCGCTAATCTCTGGATGAGCACCGCATCGTGCATTAGAGGACAGTATCGCTATCTCTATTGACCCGCCCGGGCGAGCGGCAAACAGGGACACCGTGTGACGCATCTAATATCCTACAAGGACGGGGTGCCAGGCCGGTGTTTGGGTGAATGGGATGGGAGGATTGAAGGAAACGGAGAGATGGAGAGAGGGATAGATGAGGAATAAAGAGAGGGGTGTCTGCTCAATTATGATGGGGGAGGCTTGAAAAGCATGAGGCGATGTGGAGGGGGAGGGGGGAGGAGAAGAGTGTGTGTGTGTGTGTGTGTGTGTGTGTGTGTGTGTGGGTGGGGGGTGCTATAAAGAGGGTCAATGGAGAGGGTCAGGCATCATATGGAGAGGCAGATGTTGGAACATATTGTACGGGATTACAGCACTGTACACCGGAGAGACAAAGAGGAGAGGGAGGCTGAAGCGACCAACCAAAAATATGATAAAAAGAAAAGATAACACTGATGTGGGTGTATGTGGGTGGGTGTGTGTGTGTGTGTGTGTGTGGGGGGGGGGGTCTGTGTGTGTGTTTGTGTGTGTATGTGGGTGGTTGTGTGTGTGTGTGTGTGTGTGTGTGTGTGTGTGTGTGTGTGTGTGTGTGTGTGTGTGTGTGTGTGCGTGCGTGCGTGCGTGCATGTCTGTGTGTCTTTTCTATCCTTAATTTATTACGTCAAACATTCCGCGTAGAGCTGTGGACTTATCTATTGATTCCTTTCCATGAAGTTGATAGGAGAAGAAGCTAGTTAAAAGTGGACGCATTCATTCGGGCCCTGATGATATCTCCCTCTCCAAGCCCTGCCTCTTAAGAGTTCTGCTGAATGCTTTCGGTGGTAGAGGCACTGAGGCGATGCTCCGTCGATAGCCAAACAGAGATAGGCATGATGGTGTGAGTCTGCTTCCACGGTGTAACAAAAACAGCATTGTCAGGGCATTCCCATCTGGCAGGATAATTTGAGTTTTCCACTGTTTGTCTGGTTAAAAGTGCTTCAATTTTGTTGCCATCTTTCTAGCGCTTCCCATTGTTCAGACTCATTGTTTTTTTAGTCTTTTTCTCCTCCCCACAATAGGCTTTCCCCTGTTTGCCGTGCATCCGCCACAATAGGCCAGCGCTGCATTCACTCACCTCGACATTGACAAAATAGATGCACATCCTCGCCCCTCTCTCTCCCTCTCTCCCTCTTTCTCTCTCTCTTTCACTCTCTCTCTCTCTCTCTCTCTCTCTCTCTTTCTCACTCTGTCTTTTTCTCATTTCATCCACTTTCCCCCCCTAGCCAAAGGAGGCAGGGGTGAGGGCAGACAGTCGGCTCAGGAGGAATCCCATGGATGAATGGTTTGGCCACAATGGGCCCGGGTGACCGTGTCGACAATGTAGCCGGGCCGCCTCTGAACGGCTGCTCATTCAGACAACAAAGGCTGTGACGACGAGGAAGAGCAAATCATCTGAGTAAAGCTGCAGATTATTGACGGAGGAGTTGTCTGTCTGCCCTCTGCAACGAAACGCACAGACAAGCACACAGACACACACACTCGCACACACACACACACACACACACGCACAGGTTTGCTCACTCTGCTTCCGACGCCAGGGGAGATTCTCAGGAAATGACAGAGGGTTTAGAAAGTGTGTGTGTGTGTGTGTGTGTGTGTGTGTGTGTGTACAGTTGAGAATAGGAGTGTGCGCGTCAATAGCGCTAATACCAAACAATTGCGTACACGTTCCCACCTCATACCAATATTTACCAGTACAAACCGACAGAAACACGCGTTTGCCTCACACACGCACACACACACACTTCCTCTGGAGCTCATCGCAACAACTGTAACCTCGCAGCCACACACACCTACTGCACACACACACACTCAGATCCAATACAGATACTCAATGGTGGACTAAGACTGACATTAAGAGATTAGGGAGGAGGCAGTGAAAAGAAAGCAGGTTGAAATAGTTCAAACAGAGGCAGATTAGAATGGAAAGGCAGCGAGGAGGGAGTGGGGGGCCCTCGCCTTTTAAATCCCCTCTACGTCTGCACCGCGCCTCCTCATCTCGATGCCCTGCTGACGGCTGACATTCAGACTCCTTTCTCTCATCCTCATCGCCATGCTTTCTTCCCGCCTCTCGCTCATTGTGTTGTGTGTTGATTTTTATGTGTTTGTGTGCGGTGGTTGAGTGTGTGTGTGTGTGTGTGTGTGTGTGTGTGTGTGTGTGTGTGTGTGTGTGTGTGTGTGTGTGTGTGTGTGTGTGTGTGTGTGTGCGCGCGCCAGTGTGTTTGTATGTGTGTTCCCCCATCACGCCCCCCACCCACCTCTGGTAACCCCCGGGGCTTCGTGCTGTCACTTCCTGTTGGTTGACATGCTTGTCGTCGTGGCGACGCTCTGGGCGTGCTCCGTTAGTGTCTAGGCTCTGCCAGTGAGTGTGTGTGTGTGCCACAGTGATTGTCACTGTGTTCGCTGGCCCATTGAGCAGCCCTGAGTGATGGGAGCTGGCCTTGTAATGGAACTCAATTCACACAGCAAATAAAGACCCCTTTGAACCAATAGTCCGAATATGGCAAGACAGCCTAGACACACAAAAGCATGCGCGCGCACACACACACACACACAAGCACACACACATTCCGCCTGTGGTTCACTCAACTCCCTGGGGGGTCAGGCTGGTAGGAGAGGGGAGTGAGGTGGGGGTCAGTGGGAGAGGAGAGGGATGGAGTAGGAGAAGAAGAAGGGGGGGGGGGGGGGGGGTAATTCATGGTCGGTCGCATCCACCTTTAGGAGGCATGGTTGGGGTAATTGAACAGCAATGACCAACAAGCCCTTTATTTCATTACTGGTCTCCCTGCGCACTGTAGCATGGCCGCATTACACCGTCCTACTTCCACTCCCTAAGCAGCCTCCATGGCCATTTCAAAGAGGATCATTGAGATCGCTGTATATTAAGGTGTCCCGGAATGGCCCCTGCTTGTTTGCGTTAGTAACTGTGAAAGTGTATGTGTCTTATATGAATATGGATAGGAACATTTTAATGATTATACTTCTTGGTACGAAATGTTTTTATTAGACGTGGCGGAGGGGAACAGCAGTGTGGCTAATGTGAAGCAGTGGCTGATGGGAGAGAGAGAGAGAGATGGGGCGAGAGAGGCAGAGAAAGAGATAGATAGAGAGAGAGATAGAGAGAGAAGAAGAGAGAGGGAGAGAGCTGCCACTGTCATTTGCATAAAGCAGTCTTTGTTTCCCACTGGTGGCGGACGGCCAAGCCACAACAGAAGGACGGAAGTTTAACTCGCAAACAGTGGTCCTCTTCCAAGAATCTTACACAGAAAATACCATTAAAAACAGACAGTTTTCTCTCCTTAAAACAACCATTCTGTCACTCTCCTTAAAGAGAAAAAACAATCAGAAAACAGTATTTTCTGAGATATGTATTTAAACCAACATGAAGGTCCTCTCGCTGGGGAGAAATAAATAGCTGGAGGAGGAAGAGAAGGAGCCTTTCTGAATATCCGAGCTCCTTCCAAGTTCTGAATATTATGGTGTGTCTGTTGCTGTGGAAATATTGGCTTGGGAGTATTTTGTCTGACAATTCCATTGTGTAAATATCCAAGCGCTTTGTCTCGCACTCTAACGACTCATCATTGTTAAAATTTCATTAAAACAATTCATTGAGAACATAAACAAAAGCCACCCTAATTACAGGCTGCCCCCCCCCCCCCCCCAGTGGATAGCACATATTACATCAGTTTATCTTGTCATGAAAGACACGCCATTTTGAAGTGGTGAGGGTGCAAACTCATGCGTTTTTCAGCGTGCAGTCTGTGGACTGGGGTACCTCACGGGGGCGTGACTCTCAGTTTTGTCCCTTCCGGCACGGCGATTCACAACCTGCCTCCTGGCTTTCCCCCCGATCAGCCTCCTCAGCCTCTCAACCGCGAGCACTTTTCCACCTTGAGAGGGCTCGCCGGCTCCCCCAGCATGACCTCGTGGGCCGAGTGTTTTCATTCCCACGATGCACCTGGAGGGGACATCTCTGGGTCCGTCAGTCAGACAGAGAGACGGCGAGGCAGAGAGGCTGTTAGTGTGGTCCCGTGGGGGGGAGGGGGGGACAGAGGCTGTCGTCTCTCCGTCTCTCTGCCACACAAACAGACCCTCCGCCACGCCGCTAATGGAGCCGCCCCCAGCTTTTTAGCTGGCATCTCCTTTTTGTTGGTGGGCCCTACCTTTTCATTTATTCATGTGTCTTCCTTTTTCTTTCTCTTTTTTCTTGTGCTCCCTCCGTCCCCTGTCCCTCCCCCGCCCCTTCCCCACTCCCCGTGGCGGTGTGCAGCAGCTCTATGCGGCCCAGCTGGCGGCCATGCAGGTGTCTCCGGGGGCCAAGCACAGCAGCATGCCCCAGGGCAACCTGGGCACCCACTCACCCACCAACACACACACAACCCAGGAGAAAAGCCGCAGCACTCCGCCACCCAAGCCCAAGGTAAGCTGCCTCTACTGTGTGTGTGTGTGTGTGTGTGTGTGTGTGTGTGACTGTGTGTGTGTGTGTGTGTGTGTGTGTGTGTGTGTGTGTGTTTGCGGGTTGGGGGAGGAGAAAAATAGGGGGGTGTATATTCTATGCATGTGTTCTATTTCTCTACCCCCGACCTGTTTGAAATCCTTTTTGCATCCAAACGCCTGTGCATCAAGCAAGCAACAGCTGTGACATGAACTTGTAGCGACCTCTGTGACCTCTGAGAAGACGCCCGGCGTTTTCCCCAACTTTCTCTGGCCTCCGTGCGGTCCCACTCACCACCAGGTCTACTTGCTGTGCCCTGCCTCTAACCCACTCGCTGACCACAGGGGCCTGAGGAGCCCTGTGTCTATCCTAGCGGAAGCAGACCTCCATGCATATCTGTGTTGGCCAAAGTGAAAGCTGCTCAGTCCAGCACCAGACCACCCTGCTGTGGCTAGGGGCCATCAGACTACCATGTCAGAATGGGGACAGCCCTGTCACACACCCACAGAGCAGGCCTTGTGAATAAACATCACGCGGACGATGCCAGCCCTTTTCTTTCCATCCCTCTACCTGCCCACCTGCCTATTTTCTCTTTATCGCTCCTTTTTTTATATCTACTCGTCCGCTCCCTACTTACTCCATTCAGCCGTCTGGCCTCCCCTCGTCTCCTTGTTCTGAAGCCTCCCCTCCCCTCCGTCCCTGCACTCCCTCCATCCTGCTGTGGAGTTGCAGGTGAAAGCCACCGGGCCAGGGGGGGAGACAGGGCTGACTGGGGGGATGGTGGAGATTAGGAGCCCCAGTTGACCATGGCTCTCCTGGCTAGCCGCCAAGCCCCGGCCCCAGCCCCCCAGCCCCCCTGCTGCTGCGGCCTCCGACACACGCTTCTCCTCCCGCCTCATTACCATATATATGGAGAGACCTGACAGGCGAATGCGGCCCGTGGCAGGGGGAGAGAGAGAGGGGCCATATTGGCTAGGGCCGAGTGACGCTCAGCCCGGGGAAGTGGACTAGCACTGCCCCCGACAGGTTAGCAGGGAAACGACTGAGCGCCCTCTGATTGCTGGTCCTAAAGGCTCCACAATGCTTCAAATAGTTTGCTTTCGCCAGGGGTAGGCGCACAGAAATCAGCAAAACGACATTGCCTTGGTTGTTCATTTGCCTGTCGCCGCACAGCCCATTTTTTCTATCTCGGCGAACACGGCAAAAGCGAACCCCCGACGAACATCCGATGTGATTGGTCCAAGTGTATGGTGGAAGGTTTGATCGCTTGAAGTATACTGGAGCCTTAACACTGAGCCTGGCCACAGCCCCGGGGGGGGGGGGGGGGCAGATGTATTGGCACTCCGTCTTGAACCCTGCCATCGCTCACTCTCTGAGTCTGTCGGCCGGCCCTCAAATGATCCTGAGCGACTCGCCATCCGTCTCTATCAAGCTCAGCCCCCCCCCCGATGCAATCTGTGCATCTCTCACTCTGTGTCTCCCTGTGTCATTGTGTAGTGGAGCGAGTTTATGGTCTCCCATGTATATTTCAGAGGTGTGCTCTCGGTGGGCTGTGTCTCTCCTAGGTCCCAGCTCATTTAGAAACTGCTGCCACGCGGCAGACAGCTGTTTGGACTGAGGCACACACCGCTTAAGTGCTTTACCCCGGGGTGAGACACAGGAAAACACACACTCACACACAGCCACTCAGGTAGAGGGCAGCACACACACACACACACACACACACACACAAGCACAAAGCGCTGTTTCCACCATACACAGAAATGCAGGCAGGCATGCATACAATACCCATGTGCTTTCAGCACCCCCGCACACACACATATACATGAAATACTTTCACACATGAAAAATAGAAAACTGTCGTTGACTTCAGTCCCTCTCCTCAAAGCTGCAGCAGTCTGCTGGAATGTCGTGGAAATATTTTCAATATTTTCAGGAATAACCTGAGCCAGAGTTTCTCGTCCCTTGCCCAACATCTCTCACACACCGAATGTTAGACGTTGACGAGATTAGATCCAAGCAAGCGTCATCTTTTCACTCTTCATTTTCCCTCAAAGCTTTATCTTTAATGTTCTTCAAATTACGGAGAGAGAGTTTTAGGACTTGGTCATCCCAGTAGGTGAGAGTCCTCGCCCTCAGCTGGCAGACGGCTCTGACGAGGTTTCCTTTGTGTCCGTCCGAGTGAGACCCGCGCACCACAGAAACCCATGGAAGAGGAAGAGAGAGATAACTGATGGAAAGGCCGTGGTGTGGACAACTCCAACCGGGGATCAATAGCAATGTCCAACACACACCACACACGTACAAACACGCACGCATGTGCCTGTCGGGATAAATAACCGTGGCACACACACTTGTCCTGGTAATTGAACCGTCAACCACCACAACACAACACCCTCAGCCCCCCCCCCCCCTCCCCCCCCTCGATGTGGCTTTCTCGTGTCAGCACTTCAGAGGAAAAATGCAGCAGTCCGTCACGTACTTCCCTCTCTTCCTGTTTTTTTTTCTCTTTCTTCCTCACACTATCTCACTCACGCCCTCCATCTCTCCATTACTCAGACACATGAAACACATCCACCATTATATTAATTCCCCTCATCCTAGTGTTTCAGAAATCAGCTTATGAGGCCTATCACACACACACACACACACACACACACACACACACACACACACACACACACACACACACACACACACACACACCCTGGAAGTCTCTGTCGTGAGATTTACAGCTGGTTGAACAATACCCCACACAAACACACACTCACAAACACCCTCAACCAGGCCCGAGCGAAGGCACGGCTCAACTAATTCCCCCTCCACTGGTACAATGCAGATTGGCCTACGTCCCACTCTGGGATTTGTCTCCCAGAGAACTCCCCCCCCCCCCCCATCCCGAGCGCCCGGGCGAAGACAGGCGCGGCATTATCTATCTGTAATAAATATTCAACACTCTCGCGTCGTGTGCTGCCGCAGCCAAAAGCCCACCATTACGGGTCATTGTACATTGTGAGGCGATGTGAGGAGTTGTTGTCTTTTTTCCCCTCCTGCTCATTCTCTACCCCGTCTATTGTCTTCAACTTAGAGAAGACTTCTTTGGGGGTCCTCCTTCCATTCAGAGAGAGCCCTAATGAAGGGCAATCCTGTTAGGGCTCATCTCAGACACAGGCCCGTACAGTAGAAACACACACACTCACACACACACACACATACACACACACACACACACACACACACATAGAGAGAGAGAGATGGAGCAGCTTAATTGGAAGGGCTTAATTGAGTTGTGAGGGGCTCATAAGGCTTAGATAGACCCACCAAGAGGGAATAAGTCAGTCTAATGACTGGATCATGGCGGCTTTTTGCCACTGCGTTTCTCTCCGGAGATTCCCACAGGGACGCACGCGCTGCTCGGTGAAGGAAGGCTGGATTCCCGTTCAATTAAGCGTCGTTTAGATACTCCAAGCCCGACCCTCTTTAGGCCCGAGGACTTTCCGGTGATGGCTGGCCGATTAATTACATTCCAATCCTAGGGAAAGCGACCTGGTTCTATTCCACTGTGTCCTTTATTTCCATGGCTAGGTCTGTGGTCATTAAAGGGGGGGGGGTTGCAGCAGGCCTACACCTCTCAATGTGTAGGGGGGATTGGAGTGGAGTTGATCCCGTGATACAGGAGGTCCATGGCTGAAACCCAGCTAAAACCTCCATGTGTTCAATCCCATTTAATTCAATTCAACTTTATTAATCCCCTTAGGAGTAATTAAGAGCCTATTGTTGGAGCTCAGGCCTCCAATTACATTATAGCATAATGATAGTGTCTAAAGCCCCAATCCCCATGGCCACAGTCATATGCTATGCTGCAAGGAAAAGCGTGCTTCCCTGTTTCGGCTGCCCTGGACTTGGTGTTGGAATCTAAACTCCCCTGCGTGTGGGTGTTAAGGCGTGAGGCGTGTGTTATCACACAGCCGCTGGTCACCTCTCCGGTGTCTCCGGCCACCCCCTGCCCTGGTCCCTGTGCTGCCCCGTGTTGGGTCGGCCTGCTAATTGCTCTGTTTTAATTACACAGAGTGTCTGTGTGCATCTGGCCCCTCTGTGATCTAATTCCTGCCTTCCCATCATGTGACTCGCATTGGCTGCCTCTGATTGGATTAGGCCGTCATTACGATCAGCAGGGGGGGTGTTGCCATGGCGATTAACGGGATCACCCCCCTCCCCTCCTGACATGGGGGTTGATCCATATCGTCGTGGATAATTTGTGTACCGCATGGCAAACAACTGTCCATGGTATATAAATGCCCCCCTACTGATACACAAATTAAACACACCTACACACACACACACACACACACACACACACACACACACACACACACTTATTCACAGCCCTCTTTGGTAATTTTTTTTTTTTTTTTTTTCAAACATGATTTCAAGTTGGACCCTATTAGTGTCTATTGAATGTGTTGCCATTCGTTCAACACAGTATTATGCCTGCAGCCAATTGTTTATGAAAAATAGTACGACCTTGCTGGCTACAACAGATTAGTGTTGAAATGGTTCAGTGGGCTGTGTGGTGCCTCGGTTCACGGCCACCTCCTTCAGACAGGGCAGAAGCCCCGCTCTTTGGCTAGCAGTGACTCGCCATAAGGCTGCTGCTCGTTTTAGGGGTTGACCTTGTCGCTTTGTGCTGCTCAGTGCATGTTGGGAGTGTGCATGTGCTCCTCCAAGGGGTGTGCATGTGCATGTTTCCGCCGCTGTCGAGGCTTGGCTCTCTGGGGAGGGGGTTCAGTCGGTGCATGGAGCCCTTGCATGAGCACGTCTGACAGATAAGTGACGGGACAACCTTTCCATCGAGTCTTATGTACAAGAGCCCTGTGCTGTGTGTCCTCTCTGGCTTGCCGTAGGCTCTGTGTGTCGGCCCGCCCTTTTCGGTCTTGTCTCCCGTCGCTCAGACGGACTCGGCCGTCTGACTGGGCCCGCCCCCCTCCTCCAGACAAACATGGTCACCGCGGGCGAAACTGTGCTGTTTTGCTTTTGCAGGACGAGGGCGCTCAGCCTTTGAACCTGTCGTCCAAGCCTAAGACATCCGAGAGCAAGTCACCCACCTCCCCCGCTTCCCCACAGGTCCCCTCCATGAAGATGGGCCCGGGCTCCCTGAAGCACAGCGCCCCCTCCAGTATCGGAGGACCGCCGTCCAGACTCAGCTCCATAGGTAGGTGGACACATGAACACACACCTCGGGAAACACCCAACACGGACACTGAACATGGGCGTACAGCACATACAGTACAACTGAGTGTTATTCAGTTAATCGTGGCAGCACCATCACGACAGAATGATCATGCGTACATGTAATACATTTGATTTGACCTAAATGAATCAACCTATGTTAAAATATATTTCATGCGACAATGATAGCTTTATTGTTCACGTTATTACTTATACTCGTAGCTGGCTATAATTGGTGTGTGTATGTTGCTCTTCAAATGTCTTTCTCTTATTTGCCCGTAAGCTGCTTTTATTGTCATGTGTTTATTAGTTGCCGAAGGCAACAGAGAGCTGTTAGTGGGAGGGCGGGAGAAAGAGAGAGAGAGAGAGAGAGAGAGAGAGAGAGAGAGAGAGAGAGGGGGATAGGGAGAGACAGAGAAATGGATTAACACTTGTTTCTCCCGAACGAGGGAGCGCTGGAATAAAGAGTGTATGACAGACAGGAGGTATCACAGATGAGATTAGACAAGCCTCTTACACAAGCCAGGACAGCACAAACAACCTGCGTTAATAACACAATAACACACTCACAAGCACAAGCCCAGCTCCCTCCCCCTTCAATGCGGCAGTTAGCCATTTTTTTTCCTTATCCTCTGACTTCTCTGCTAAGCTCAGTGTT
>JAPMUY010002354.1:12500-21323 GCA_026901105.3 Galaxias olidus | reverse complement strand
CTTTAATGTTTGTATGAAAGATTTCAAATGTGAGTGTGAGACTGTTTTGAGAATGCAAGTGCATTTAATAGCTAATGTGAGTGGACGTTTTGTGAGTGCATGAGCATTTTTTGTGTGTGTGAGCGCTTTACCAGTCTATGTAAGAGGGTTCTCTAGGTAATGTAAGAGCCTTTAATGTTTGCATGAGTGCTTTCAATAACAAGCGTGAGACTGTTTTGTGAATGCAAGTAAATTTAGTAGCTAATGTGAGTGGATGTTTTGTGAGTGTGCGTGCTTTGAGTAGTGAGTGTCAGAGTGTTTAGTAGTGAATGTGAAAGGAAAGTATAAATTTTGGCCTAATCGGCACCTCATATATCTGCTACCCACGAACCATCTACAGAGGAACCTTCTACACACACACACACACACACACACACACACACACACACACACACACACACACACACACACACACACACACACACACACACACACACACACACACACTTAGGTTCCAGGCTCATACTGACATATGAATAAAACCAAACTTTGAACTGAGGTCCACGGGATTTTCTAGGATTGGTGATGCAAATCCCCACTCAGTTACCATGGTAATTTATACCATTGAACTAGCCTGCTCCGTAGTAGGCTAACTGTCAAGCTTAGTTTGGCTGTATTTACTGAGAATATCCAACAGGTGGTAACAAAATCACAAAAGACAGTTCCGTCAAGTGTCTTCTCTCGCTCGCTTCAATTGTCACATACCGTATGTCCTTGTTCGGAAAAATACGTAGGTTGAGACCTTTCTGTGACAAAGCACGAATATAAGTGTTTATGTCCATTTTACTTTTAGATTTACATTTCCTGTGTTCGCAATAACCTTGAAACATTAAACATAGGCCTAAAAAATAAAATGCTCAAATGACAAATCAATGTTCGCTTTGGCATTCCATTTACTTATTGTAATTGCATTATTTGTGACAGAAATCCATCTAAAACCCAATGTGACATTGAAAATTACATTTCTTTGTCACCATATTTGAAAAACAATTATTTACAGAGCTTTAATTATTTTTTTCGCAAGGAAGAGACAACATACAGCATGCAGCTTAGTGCTGGAACCGAACCCAGGTCCCTGCGACAAGCGCTGGCCACCTGTAACACACGCTTTTTGCCTGGGGAGCTACAAGGGAGCCCTAACTCACTCATATGTTAAACATGAATCAGACATCCTATTATTGAGCTTGCTTATTTTATAGCCGCAGTCTCATCATAACAATGTCAATGTTAATTTATGTAAAAAAGTAGGCTACTAAATTACACATTTAATCTGTCTGCAATTTTTGGCCAAGCAATTTCCCTTGCCTTGTCAATCAGGGCAGTATTGCCCTTTTTGGTTATACATTGTTCCATCGTTCCATCGACTTATTTCTCTCGCGATAAAAACACCGCTCTTTGTGGTTTTTGCGACTGCTTAGCTGCTTTTTGACAATCGATTGTTCCGGGCTGCTTATGTTCGCCGTGCGCGCACACATTGCCAGCTTGTACAAGCTTGGCTTGAGTTAACGTTGACTGGAGACGGCCAAATTGTGTTCAGGGAACGGCTTGAGGCTTAAGTGAAAGTTGACGTTTGTTCAAAACAGGCTTTTTCTATTGAGCGCCGATTTCATTAGCGTGGTTGATGGAATACCCCCCTACTCCGGAGCATTTGGTGGGGCATTTGTTTTTTTATTAACGGTGAAAATGTATATTCCAAGCCAGTATATTTTGATGTCAAAACATTCCTTATCAGTGTCCCATGATCACCTGCTTGAAGGCTACAAAATCTGATCTTCTTCTGTGGTTCGTCAACTTCCGTTTCTTTTGCCGCATGGCAAAACAACGCAAAAGATGAAAATATCCAACGCGTGTGATTGCGGTCGCGCAACGCAGGCTAGTCCGGCAGCGGAACGCAGGTGTGATGTGACACTGGGAGGATGGTGTCCATGACAACATGCAGTGGGTGTGATGTGACACTGGGAGGATGGTGTTACCATGACAACATGCAGTGGGTGTGATGTGACACTGGGAGGATGGTGTCCATGACAACATGCAGTGGTGTGATGTGACACTGGGAGGATGGTGTCCATGACAACATGCAGTGGTGTGATGTGACACTGGGAGGATGGTGTCCATGACAACATGCAGTGGTGTGATGTGACACTGGGAGGATGGTGTTACCATGACAACATGCAGTGGTGTGATGTGACACTGGGAGGATGGTGTTACCATGACAGCATGCAGTGGTGTGATGTGACACTGGGAGATGGTGTCCATGACAACATGCAGTGTGTGTGATGTGACACTGGGAGGCGGTGTCCATGACAACATGCAGTGGTGTGATGTGACACTGGGAGGATGGTGTCCATGACAACATGCAGTGGTGTGATGTGACACTGGGGAGGATGGTGTCCATGACAACATGCAGTGGTGTGATGTGACACTGGGAGGATGGTGTTACCATGACAACATGCAGTGGGTGTGGTGACACTGGGAGGATGGTGTCCATGACACTGGGACACTGGGATGGTGTCCATGACAACATGCAGTGGTGTGATGTGACACTGGGAGGATGGTGTCCATGACAACATGCAGTGGTGTGATGTGACACTGGGAGGATGGTGTTACAATCACAACAAGCAGTGGTGTGATGTGACACTGGGAGGATGACCATGACAACATGCAGTGGTGTGATGTGACACTGGGAGGATGGTGTTACCATGACAACATGCAGTGGTGTGATGTGACACTGGGAGGATGGTGTCCATGACAACATGCAGTGGGTGTGATGTGACACTGGGAGGACGGTGTCCATGACAACATGCAGTGGTGTGATGTGACACTGGGAGGATGGTGTCCATGACAACATGCAGTGGTGTGATGTGACACTGGGAGGATGGTGTCCATGACAACATGCAGTGGTGTGATGTGACACTGGGAGGATGGTGTCCTTGTGTGACGTGAGACTGATGGGTTTTCTACTTGACTAACCCCCTCTAAACCAAGATTATAGGTTCCACAAGTGAATGTTTTGCCTGCCATGACAAAATTACCTGAGTAACTTTTTTTCTACTAATCATGATTGCATGTTGGATAAGGCCAGCCTGTACTTGTCCAAGTTCATTTGACTGATCTGAGGAGAGGTCAGTAGGTGTGGATCTGTAGGTGCTGCCCGTGGTTCTGAATGTGTCAGTAGGTGTGGATCTGTAGGTGTTGTCCGTGGTTCTGTGGCAATAGGGTAAGTATGTGTGTATCTAGGTGCTGTCTGCGGTTCTGTAGCTACAGGGTAAGTAGATGTGGATCCATAGGTGCTGTCCGTGGTTCTGAATCTGGAGCCGTAGGGATCAGGTTGAGGAGCTGTCCCTTGTCTCATGGTGCTAACAGACCACCCCGCTTTAAACCGCAGAACAGTGGCCGCACCCTTACAACCATGAAATATTCATTCCGAATATAGAGGAATTATTTATGTGCATTGTGTTCGAGTTCGCTAATCGGTAGCAGTTAAGCGTTAACATACAACATGATGTAATTCATATATTTTTGTATTTATTTAATATAATCTCGACGTTTAGGCTAATTATTATAGTAGGCTATCTATTTGATTCCGTATTCAGTGGATTTAGAAATATTTTGAACGGCGCTAGGACCCAGTTTCTCTTTCCCACTTCCAGTAGGCGCGAGGCCTAGTCAAGGCGAACGTTTGTGATCCACCGCTCACCTGCTGGAGGAGCTCGTGCAACACCGTGGATAGAGGAGAGAAAGGCAGGGGAACGGCGAAAGGGAGGGATGTGATGATCACGGTTACGGGTGAAGGTTTTGGTGTGTCTCGCGTTCTCCCTCTCTCTCTGCCGCAGCCATGCTGTCTCGCGGATGTAGCGCTATTGCAGCCAAATTCGTTGGCGCTTGTCAGTAGCTAAATAACGACGTAGAGAGTAGATCGGTTTGCTTCGAATCGGTGACGTTTCAGATTCCTAATTATAGATTCTCAGGGATACCGGTGGAAGTGCCGAAACGGACGTGTGAGACAGCTCCCATAGCAACAGCCGGTTTCTCATCATCGGGGACCAAAAAAACATTAGCTGTGCGCGTGTGTATGCTGTCAACGGAGCAGGGCTGTGGGGATAGCGTATAGTTATGAATATTAGATAAGCAGCGAAATCCATACACTGCATTCTAAACAAGCCGGAGCAATAATTCGTATTTTTTATTGTAAAAGGGCGGATAGAGCCAGACAGGCAAAGAGCTAAATAATTTGCCGGTTGGAGGCTCTTTTCTCTGCGCGCTCTCTTTCTCTCTTTTGCATGAGCGCTATCTATTGGCAAGGAGATACTAACCATGCTACGGGAGGATTCATCTCTCATTTTATCTATAGTGAAAAGATGATACCGGCTGGCGAAGGGGTAATGTGATTCCCATTACTGCAAAAGGAAACGGACATACATGACAAGTTAGGACGAGGTGATACTGTATTCACTACGAAGGCCGGTAAGGCTGTTTAATTCAACATTTCCCTTTATGGTGATAACGATTCAGTAGCGGCTTTGTCCAATCAACACAGTTATCCGCTATGTCAATAAATAACATTGAGCTGGAACATTTCGACGAACGGGACAAGGTGCGGCGTGGCAGGTCCACACGCAGCAAAAGAGATGATGCCGGTGGCGGCTCCGGCTCGCGGGGCAGCAGTCTGGTCCCCAGCCCCGCGCACAGCGCCAACTGCAGTTACTACCGCACTCGCACGCTGCAGGCGCTCCACCTCGGAGAAGCGTGCAAAAAAGTCCAGTTCTACCGGAATGGGGACCGATACTTCAAAAGGACTGTTGTATGCGGTCTCGAGCGACCGGTTCCGCTCGTTTGACGCCCTCCTGATGGAGCTGACCCGGTCGCTCGCGGACAACCTGCACCTACCACAGGGCGTGCGCACTATCTACACCGTGGACGGAGGCAAGAAGATCACGAGCATGGATGAACTGGCTGAAGGTAGAGTCACACACACACACACACACACACACACAGATTATTGTACAGTTACACAGTGAGCTCTAGCACACACACACACACACACACACACACACACACACACACATTCAATTATTGATGAATTTACTCACGTGCACAAACCTGACACACATTCAATCAGTGGTTCACGCACACACACACATACACACACAAAGCTATTGACTCCTTAATGAGGTCCAGAAAATCATGTAAATAGCACACATAGCTCTGAGTGCAGAAAGAACTACCGACCCAGTTAACCTGGCTCCTCTTTTAAAAACACCTTCTCTCCTACCTGTATAGTATCATACACCTTATCTCCTGCCTGTATAGTATCATTCACTTTATCTGCTACCTGTATAGTATCATACACCTTGTCTGCTACCTGTATAGTATCATACACCTTATCTTCATAGTATCATACACCGTCTCTTCTACCTGTATAGTATCATACACCTAATTTCCTACCTGTATAATATCAATCCCCCCCGGCACGTGTCTCAGCTCACACTGTATATCCCCACCTTTAACACGGACCAGTAGCTGGGCTCCCCGCTAGCCTCTGGGCGAGGACAGGATGCGAGGCTCGTGGCCCACTTATTCAGGACCCGGCTGACGGACCGGAACAGGCCAGCCGTAACAGGCTAATGGGCTGATAATACTGCTGCTGATGGCGGTCGCACGTGGTGGCACCGTTGCAGACTTACAGGAGAGGTTAACAATAGCTTCACAAAGTGATGCAGCTGGTTTGGATGAACGTTTTTTTGAAGTTATAAATTATCCTATTAACTATATATCTTGAGATGGATTACTATTATAATCTAGCCTACAATAATAAAAAAAATTTGAGGCAGCTACTTTATATGATCTAATGCTTTAGCTATAGGCCTCTATCACATATAAAAATAAATGGTTCAGTTTAGAAACGTAAACGAGTTCTTTTTTAGTTTACACTCTCGTGCGTTTAACAGGAAGAACCACTCTGACTGTACGCTGCAGCTGAAATGATCGACATGCGCGCGGTAGAGTGGGGAGAGAGAAAAAAACTGGAAAATGGATTTGCAGGAGGAACAGGAGGAGTAGGAGGAGGAGGAGCAGCAGGAGCAGGAGGAGGAGGAGGAAGGAGCAGAGAGGAGCAGCAGGAGCAGGATGAGGAGGAGGAGGAGGAGGAGGAGGAGGAGGAGGAGGAGGATTTAGAGATGTTTATATCAGGACTGCACTCTAGGAGGAGGAGGAGCAGGAGGAGTAGGAGGAGGAAGGAGCAGGAGGAGGAGGAGAAGGAGAGGAGAGGAGGGGGGAGGGAGAGGAGAGACAGAGAGAGGAAAAGGAAGAAAAAAACAGGAAAACGGATTCGCCTGATAGCGGGGGATTTTCCGACCTCCTTTAATGAAATTGATCCCTGTCAGTTGCCGTGGACAGAGGGATTTAGAGGAGCGCAGTGCCGGTGTGATTATCCCCCGTGTCACATGACTTGCTGGCTGGAAAAGGGCAGGCTATCAGGAAAACCCTAACCGCAGACCGGTGGGCGGTGGACCGAGCCGTTTGCTGCAGTCTCTAACCCGTCTCTCCACCTGCTCCTCCTCCTGCTCCTCATCCTCCTCCTCCTATATCAGAATAAAGTAACTGCAGACTGGTGAGCGGTGGACCGAGCCGTTTGCTGCAGCAACGTGCATTCTCCAGCTGCATGTCCTTGTCTCTAACCCGTCTCTCCTGCGCCTCCTCCTGCTCCTGCTCCTCCTCCTCCTGCTCCTTCTGCTCCTCCTCCTGCTCCTTCTGCTCCTCCTCCTGCTCCTTCTGCTCCTCCTCCTGCTCCTCCTGCTCCTCCTTCCTCCTCCTGTGCCTCCTGCTCCTTCTGCTCCTCCTTCTGCTCCTCCTCCTCCTCCTCCTCCTGTGCCTCCTGCTCCTCCTGCTCCTCCTGCTCCTCCTCCTCCTCCTCCTCCTCCTCCTGTGCCTCCTGCTCCTACTGCTCCTCCTTTTCTTCTACATATTCATCTACACAGTTATAGGCTGTCTAAGCTAACGGTTGCACGAAGTCTTACGGTGGTGTTGCATTCTAGCGCACAGCAGCACACACACACACACACACACACCAACACACACACACACACACACACACACACACACACACACACCAACAAAGCCAGTGTGCTGCATAGAGGATCAACAAGCCTGAGTGTGTCTTAATGATGATAATAATGAATACTTCCCTTGAAATATTCAACTTTGCAGGAAACACAAAGTTGAGATCAGTCCGCTGGCAGCAGTATTTTGTGGATGAATTTAAAAACTACAAAACACTGTAGTCTACGGACCAGCCAGAAGAGAGAAAAGACAGAACACATTTAAATAAGAGAGACAGACCAGATGAAAATAAGAGAGACTTTATAAGTACCATATTTAAATAAGAGCGATAGGGCCTATAGCTACTGGACGGAGGATTTGAATAGCAGTCCAAAGTCAGCACCAGGTTAGGAGAAGGGCAGGGATAGATAGGAGAGAGGAAAGAAGGGGAGGGAAGGGGGGAGGGGGGGAAGGAGAGAGAGGAGGAAAAGGTAGTGAGAGAAAGAAGTTAGGAGGGAGGAGGGAGAGAGGAGGGAGTATAGGAAGATGGGGAAAAATAGAGAAAGATAGAGAGAGGTAGGGCATAAGAGAGAGAGAGAGAGAGAGAGAGAGAGAGGGAGGGGATTAGAGAGAGAGAGAAAGGTAGGGCATAGGAGAGAGAGAGAGAGAGAGAGAGAGAGTGGGAGAGGTAGGGCATAGGAGAGAGAGGTAGGGCATAGGAAGAGAGAGGAGTAGAGAGAGAGAGTGGAGGAGGCAAGGAGAGAGAGAGAGAGAGAGAGAGAGAGAGAGAGAGAGAGGGAGGGAGGGTGTAAGAGAGAGAGGGAGTTTGCGAGAGAGAGAGAGTAAGATGTGAGTTTAGTGTAAAAGACAGACAGAGTGTGTGCCGGAGTTATCTGACCTTTTAAGGTATTACGTGAGGAAGCAGATAGCTGTACTCAGACAGCCAATCAGATACAGTCAGCTGATGGGGGGGGGGGGTTGCTCTGTCATGGCTCTTCTAATTGTCTCCACTGTTCCAGGAAGGAGCCAGTCGATTAATGGGCCTATTAGGAAAGGGTTTGTTTTGTCAGGGTTCTTTTCCTTCCTGATTCTGTGTTTTGTGTTCAATCAGGCAAAACCAATCGATCAAAGAAACAGGAAGAGCTTATGAGTGTGTTTGTTTCCGGGCCTGAGAGTGTGTGTGTGTGTGTGTGTGTGTGTGTGTGTGTGTGTGTGTGTGTGTGTGTGTGTGTGTGTGTGTGTGCGCTTGGACAGTGTGTCATGTGTGTGTTTGGACAGGGGCTATGTGTGCATTTGTGGTGGTGCGTGTGCTTGGGACAGGATTATGTGTGTGTGTTTGTGTGTGTGTGGGTGATGAGAGATGACCTGACACCTGCTGTCACTTCCACTACCTGTCTTAACCCCCCCCCCCCCCCCACACACACACACACACACACAGCACAGACACACACATACAAGGACTCAGAGAGAGATTTGAATGTGAGGCCACACATAATTTGGTCTCACAGTATTTTGAAGTCTGTGTCTGGTTTAGCAGTCGTTCTATCAGTGGATTCTTTAACGTCCTTTTCTAGTCTATTCTGTTCTGTTCTATTTTGTTCTATTCTACTCTGTTCTATTTGATTCTACTCTGTTCTGTTCTATTCTGTTCTGTTCTGTTCTATTCTGTTCTATTCTGTTCTATTCTACTCTGTTCTATTTTATTCTACTCTGTTCTGTTCTATTCTGTTCTGTTCTATTTTTTTG
>JAPMUY010002354.1:5000-7500 GCA_026901105.3 Galaxias olidus | reverse complement strand
GCCCTTATGTTTGTATTTCAAATCACTCTGTGTCAGTCAGGAAGATATTAAACGTTACACACTGCCCTTATCCTTGTATTTTGAATCACTCTGTCTGTCAGGAAGATATTAAACGTTACACACTGCCCTTTCCCTTGTATTTTGAATCACTCTGTGTCTGTCAGGAAGATATTAAACGTTACACACTGTGTTGGTTGGTTGCCTAGGTGACCTGCCTGCAGGATTTCTTCGGCGACGATGATGTGTTCATGGCGTGCGGGCTGGAGAAGTTCCGCTACGCTCAGGACGACTTCCTGCTCACGCACAGCGGCAAAGCCCCCGCCTTCGTCAGCGGTGAGCAATCCCCCCCGTCTTCTTCAGCTTCTCTCTCCCCTGTGCTGATGATTTAGTATTTATTGATCCGTTTTCAATGGATCCCCCGGATTGATTCTTCATTTAGCTTCTCTATTGATAGAGACTGTAGATTGATTTAGTATTTATTGATCCGTTTCAATGGATTGATAGAGACTGATGATTTAGTATTTATTGATCCGTTTTCAATGGATCGATAGAGACTGTAGATTGATTTATTATTTATTGATCCGTTTTCAATGGATTGATAGAGACTGTAGATTGATTTAGTATTTATTGATCCGTTTTCAATGGATTGATAGAGACTGTAGATTGATTTAGTATTTATTGATCCGTTTTCAATGGATTGATAGAGACTGTAGATTGATTTATTATTTATTGATCCGTTTTCAATGGATTGATAGAGACTGTAGATTGATTTATTATTTATTGATCCGTTTTCAATGGATTGATAGAGACCGTAGATTGATTTATTATTTATTATAGCTTAGCAAATATAATGGAGCTGTTTAAAATAGTGAAAGAATAACAAATGTTTAGCAATTAATTAAGACCTTCTCTCTCTCTGCATCTCTCTCTCTTTCTCTCTTTCTCTCTTTCTCTCTCTCTCTCTACATCTCTCTCTCTCTCTCTGTCTCTCTCTCTCTCTCTCTCCCCGTCTCTCTCTGTCTCTCTTTCTCTCTCTCTTCCTCTATCTTTCCCTTTCTCTCTCTCTCTCTTTTTTCTCTCACTCCATCTCTCTCCCGCTCTCTCTCCTCTCTCTCTCTCTCTCTCTCTGTCTTTCTCTCTCTCTCTCTCTCTCTCTCTCTCTCTCTCTCTCTCTCTCTCTCTCTCTCTCTCTCTCTCTCTCTCTCTCTCTCTCTCCAGAGTGTAAGGTAAAGCGCCTCGCTCCACTACTCCTGAAGCCTACAACTCCCAAGACCCCCGGCGGTCCAACCAGAACTCCGCCCAAAACTCCCTTCAGAACCAAGTCTCCTGGTCCAGGTATAGGAACCAATCACACATCATCATGGACTCCAGAGCAACCACTATCGACCAATCAGCTCGTTTTTAACTAACCTTACCATCCTCTCAGCAGCCAACGAGCGGTCAGGATCCCTGACAATGGGGAAGTCGACAAGGACAAGCCCCTCTCCCACAAGCCCCGCCCCCAGACGCAGTCTGAAGGTCAGTCCTCTGTTTGCTAAGGTCCACACGTTTCATAATGGCGACCGAACTGAGGGGTTCCCCCTTACAGTGTAAAGCGCTTTGGGTGTCTAGAAAAACGCTATATATGTAATCAATGAATAAGTAAATTAATTAAAGGAGGTTAATACGAACCCAACAGCGAAGATCTACTCGTATGGTATATAGAAACTCTCCACCTGTAGATTGACACATATTATTGATGTTTGAAGTTTATTGTTGTTTATTCATAGCCCCATGCTATGAAAACCTTACGAAGGATAAAGTCCAAATAAAATAAATCACGGCTAATATAAGTACAAACTATATCATTGCTACTTAAATGAAAAGCTATCCTAGCCCAGAACAGGCTTTCACATTATGAAGTATTGGTCACTTTAGTTTGCCATTGAACCGTGTGTGATACCCTGCCCCCTATTGGACACTTCAGGAAACAGAGCTCCTACATCTGAAAACCTTACGAAGGATAAAGTCCAAATAAAATAAATCACGGCTAATATAAGTACAAACTATTTTATTATTATAAGTATGATCAAACTGTATAAATTCCGTTTTTATCTCTGTATTTTTTGTGATGATGATGATGTCGTTCTTCATCTCTGCAGATGTCAGCTCACACTGCGTCTGCCTCAGATGTGAACGGAGCAGCAGAACACAACGACCTCAGCCCGGAGGGTACGCTAGCCTGTGTGTGTGTGTGCGCGCGTGCGTGTGCGTGTGCGTGTGCGTGTGCGCGTCCGTGTGTGTGAGTGTGTGTGCATGAGTGTGTGTCTTGTGTGAGAGAGAGTGTGTGTGTTTTATTAGTTGGCACATCTGGCATTATCTTGGCACTCAATCGTGCCAGGAGGTATTTTGCTGTGTGGTTGAGCGTGCGTGTGTGTGTGTGAGAGAGAGAGCGAGTGTGTGTGTGTGTGTGTGTGTGTGCGTGTGTTTGTGTGTGTGTGTGTGTGTGTGAGCGTGCCTG